>JAJOOS010002782.1:0-75533 GCA_029582725.1 Solanum chiquidenum | reverse complement strand
TTATGACTGAATTTCTGTAAGTTACTGGATAGCTCGAACTGAACATGCAAACTGAGAATGCAACAATTAAACTGATATTGATGCATTAATAACTGAGGAATGTATAACTGAATAACTGAAATATCTGACCTAGCATGTGTAATTCAAAAACTAATGAAATACATAACTAGGGTTCTGAAATTCATGCAATAAACTGAATAATAACATGATAATCTGATTTGGAACATGTTAATAACTAATTCATGATGATCTGCTGTAATTCTAGAAACCCTAGGCCTATTCATAATAAGGGAATCAATAAACTGACTGAATTCGAGAGACCTAATGGGTGAAAGGAACCCACTAGTGAAATCCCACATACCTGGTGATGAATTCCACGGAGAAATCCTTCGATTTTGGGGCTGGAACTGATAGAACCTTGCTGCGTTCTTGAACTAGGTTTATTGACCTCTTTTCTCCTCTTAGCGTTCTAATTCTTCTAAGTTTGATTAATGATTTGACTTAGGTAAGTTCTAGCTATATTTCTAGGCTTAAACTGACTAAAATCTCATTTTTAGGGTCTAAACGACGTATCTTAGGGGTTAAACGAAATAGGAAAGACCAAAAGATCTCTGACTTAACTTCTGTCGGAGTGATCGACGGACGGGACTGACAGACCATCAATCAATCGACGGTCCGTCGATTGGAGTCATCGATCGAGTCTGCCCGATAGGGCTTCACTAAAACGAGCATAGCATTTTACTCGGAGGTCGGATTTTAGCAAACTCGGTGGCGTTGGAAAGAGGATTCAATTATCTATCGTATCATAGGTCATGGGACCCATAATTCCTTTTGTGCTAAAATTTATGACCATCTGAACGTTGACCCAATCACGATTTTCAGCTAACTGGCTGTTGACCCTTACCTACGGTTAGACCTACAGACCGTGGATCGAATGACGGTCTGTGCTGGTCGACCGAAGTTCATGTCAGAGGCTGGGTAAAGGAGGCCTCGATCCATGGACACAGACCACGGACCGTGGTCTGACCTACAGACCGTGGGTCTGTCCGTGGGTCGAGACTTAGCCGATTTTTCTGAGCTGGGTTGGGGAGGGGTTGCAGTGGTGAACCACGGACCACCAGCACGGGCCGTGGTCTGACCTACGGTCTGTGGATGGCAACTGTGAGTTGCACCTGCAACTTCTCAAAATCTGCATTTTTGGTGTGTTTTGGATACGGGGTGTTACACATAAGGTAATTTGAAATTTTTAGGACTCTTTTTTTCTTTCAAAACAATATTTCATTTTGAGGAAAAAATAGGGGTGTGACATCACCTACCTCGAAACAAGCTTGAAATCCCCTAGGAAACTTGATCCTTCCCTTTCCGAATTCATTCCGCCTGTTCTTGATCTACAAAGCATTAATTTAATACGAGAATAAATAAACAATAACTAATTACCCGAATTACTAGCAATGCTATCAACCCTAGATCATACCCATGTTCCCCATACCCATATTAGGGCTTTCTCCACCATAATTTTCAGATCAAAACCCTCCCCCATCGACAATTACCCATTAGATTACGTTCTACGGATCGAAAAATGGATTCGGGGAGTTAAAATCTTACCTTTAGCCTCAAGAATGGTGAAAATTGTCATGAAAACCCTGGGTTCGGTCCTTAGCTCTCAAGTTCAAAAATTGCTAAATAAAGACGTTTTGGGGTTTATTTTTGAATTAAATCGCGATTGTTCCATTATTGCGGCCCCTAGCCCGTCTCGGCAGCCCCACCTTAGAGGGAATAATTCGACCACAACGGCTTGCACGGAACCAGTGAGTCGATTTAAGAATTCCAAACTCCCATTTCACAACACACCTTCAACCAACGACACTCAGAAACTACCTGTTCATGCTAAGATCAATTTCGGGAGTTCTACTCGCCCGAATTCAATTCCACAAAGTCGTACGGGTTCCTTAACGTCTTAGATATCTACTCATGTGATCAAATTCATAATTAGATCATCCAATTGTTATGAGATTTCCCTAGACTTTAAGGACTCCGATTTCATCCAAATCTGGACTAGGTTGATAAATTCCAGGTTACTTCAAAAACGTTTTCCGACCCAAAAAATTTCTCCGTTGGTTTTTCTATAATGACAGAACCCGATTGTTACAATAGATACCAATTTACCCATCACTCATCCCCGAGTGACAAACCTAGGAAAATAGTCTAAGGAAGGAATGGAGTAGTACCTGAATCGACGAACAATTGAGGATACTTGTCTTGCATATGCTTCTCGGTTTCCCAAGTAGCTTCCTCAACTGGATGATGCTTCCATTGAACTTTCACGGACTTAATTTCCTTGATCCTCAGCTTCCGGACATCACTAACAAGAATTGCAATCGGTTCCTTCTCATATTGGAGGTCTTTGTCTAACACAATTGAGTCCCACTTAATGATATAATCCCCATTCCCATGATATCTCTTCAAAATAGACACATGAAATGCCAGATGAACTCTAGATAGGGGAGGTAAAGCCAATGTATACGCTACCGGTCCTACACATTCAAGAACCTCAAAGGGACCAATGTATCGCAGACATAAATTTTATTACCTTTCATTGGCGATACCTTAAGAAGAACATTTTCACTAGTCTAAAATGCCATGTCTCTTACCTTATGGTTTGCATACTTCTTCTGCCTACTCTGTTCTGCTAAAAGCTTAGTCTGAATACTCCTCACCTTATCTTGAGCATCCTTCACTAAATCAACCCTTAAAGGTTTCACATCTTCAACCTTGAACCATCTTATGGGTGATCTACATCCCCTCCCATATAGTGCCTCGAACGGTACCATATCAATGTTGGAGTGGTAACTATTATTATAGGAGAACTCACACAAAGGTAAGAACTTATCCCAATGCCCTCCAAAATCAATCACACATGCTCTCAACATGTCCTTTAACACTTGAATAGTCCTCTCCGACTGCCCGTCCGTCTGTAGAGGGAATAATGTACTATAAGTGAGTTGTGTGCCCAATTCATCATGCTATTTCCTCCAGAACTTGGAGGTAAACTGAGTACCATGGTCTGAAATGATATAAAGGGGCACCCTCACTTTCTCCTTCACATAAACCTTAGCCAATTGTTCACCATTATAATCTATTCTTATCGGAATAAAATGGGCTGACTTAGTCAATCTATCAACCACTACCCAAATAGAATCGAACTTCCCCAAGGTCTTGGGAAGACCAACCACAAAATACATGGCTAACATTTCCCACTTCCATTTCGAAATTGGCATTCTTTGAAGCAAACCTTCAAGCCTTTGGCGCTCATAATTTAATTGTTGGAAATTTTGACACCGAACCACAAACACCGCTATATCCTTCTTCATGCCCGACCACCAAGAAATTCGCTTCAAATATCGGTACATCTTGGTCACACTCGGATGAATGGAATATCGCGAACCATGGGATTCTATCAACAACTTTTGAATCAAGTCATCAACTCGAGGAACACAAATTCTTCCCTTGAAATTAAGCACACCTTCCGCATCAAAAGTGGTCTCTTGCACCTTACCAATCGCAGTCTTCTTCTTGAGTTCATTCAAATTTTCTTCCTCGAATTGCTTGGTCTTGATCTCTTCCATAAACGTTGCCCTTACTTCAATGCTAGCTAACACCCCACCTTTTTCTAAGATGCCCAATTGCATGAATTTAGACTCCAAGGTCTAAATTTCCTTAGCCAAAGGTCATTTATTTACACTCAAGAAAGCTAAACTACCCATACTTACCGCCTGTTTATGTTGAATGAGACTCAAAGAATACCGAACACAAGTACAAATGACACAAATAAAAGGGTTATGAAAGAAAATTTATATATTTATAACGAGGAAATGAATAAGTAAATGCTTAAAAGGAATGAAAAGAATCTTATCTGAAAATACATGACGACTTTAATGAATCATAACATGCATTTGGACTGAACGCTTGATCCTTCTAAGTTGTCTGAATGTCACGAAGCAATGTTGTACCTTTCAGTCTATATAGCCTGACTTCTATCTTGATTGTGCTCATGCCAAGACGGAATGTCATTATTTGATTAGTGATGCCCTTCGTGGTATTTCACCAATAAGACATTCTTATCTCCTTCTCTCAACTTACTATCGTCTTATGGTGCCCGTGAGGGTTTTCACTCAGAAGACTCTCTCATTTTTCTTCTTTTTTTTCTTTGTTGTAACACACCGTAGGTCACAATATCATGTCTCAGCCCTTGGAGAATTGAAGAACATGATTATTGTTTTATTGAGTGATTAGACCGAACCCCAATGAAGGGCTGCCTACGTATCCCCTTAGGAATCAGGTCGAACGTAGTTCAAATAAATGAAAATTACTTTTATTTTTCTTGAATTTTCTTTTTAAAAAAATCTTTTGGGAAAAGAATCGGTTCATGTTTGATAATGTCTTGAGTTTAGTTGGTACCAATAATTATGCATATGAACCACATTCAACTACTTTCAAACAAATATGAGGTCAACTCTGAGTAATCTCTACAGTTTTAAATGGTATCTCAAATATACTTAAGTATTTACAAGATCAGTTCATCTTGTCTAAATTAAGGGATAAAATTATTCATATCCTCATGTTTCAAATGTCCTCGCAACAAATGAAAGTCCTACTTCACACAATAGAACCAATTTAGATCGTAGGACATTTTTGAAAGTCACTCACACTCAAAAAGATGTTCAATGCATGAGATTAAGATACCATATGCTTGGCCCTCATGTAAGTATCGACTAATGTGAGAACACAAAAACTGAGATCAAATAGGACTTGTCATTGGCTTGTAATGTAGGCTTAGGGAAATGTAGAATATTCTTTCTAAATTTTCTGTCTTTTTTTATTTTTTGACTTTCACATATTTGATATTTTCACTTTGTTAACCAATTTAGATCTTTGGCAATGTGTATATAATTGATAGTGCACTCAAGGAAGTGAGATAAAAGAATAGTGCATTTATGCACTCAAAAGGATATATGCTAAGATGTGTTTATTCAAATAAAAAGGATTTATGCTCACAATGAGAGTTTTATGGATAACATATCATTCGGTATGCTTGAAAGACACATTTAGATTTTTAAAAAGGCCTATAATCTTTTCCCAAGGTCTTTGGCACTTCGTAGATAATTGATAGTAGACTCAAGGAGGTGAGACCAAGGTATAATGCATTTATGCACTCAAAAGAATAGATATTAAAATACGTTATCCAAATAAACAGGTTTTAGGCTCAAAATGGAAGTTATATGGATAACATATCATTAGGTAGGCTTGAAAGGAACAATCGGATCAAAGAAGACCTATAATCCTTTCCCAAGTTAAAAGTTGCTCAAAATTTCGCCTCAACCCACATTCGGGCCAAGTTCTAGATCAACAAAGTTATGCCATTGAATTTAGATATCTAAAGCTCACCACACACATTTGAAACAATGAAGTCGAATTTGTTTTAGCCTTAACTTTAAACAAGATAATTTCTCAAGTATTACATAAATATATTGAGAGATACCAATAGAAGTCTATAGGTCACACCAAAATTGGTCTGTCTTGCCAAATAGTTTAACATTTTTCTTTTTTCTTATGTGTACTACTAATTTGTAGGTACCAACCAAGTCAAGAATTATTTCTTTAAAGAAACTATTTTTTTATCTTTCTTTTTTTAGATTTAAAAAATAAAGAATATAAACATTTTTATTCGAATTTCGAATAATAAAAAAAACACTGTTTGTTTTGCCCTAATTTTTGTGATGAGGGCTTTCTCGATTTTTCCTTGGTTAGACCGGACCTCAAAATAAGGTTGTCTACGTATCTTATCAAAGCAAGAATCAAGTCAAACGTAGTTCAGAATTTTGATATATGAAGTATAGAAATTTTGTTTTTTTCTTTTTTGAAGAAGGGTACTTCTCTTTTAGAATGGATAAATAATTTTTTGTAGTTTTTAAATAAGGATTAAGACCTTCTTGTTCTTTTTTTTTTTGAAATTTTAAATAAGGATCACCGAACCCAAGGAGGGTTGCCTACATATCTCATCAAGATGAGAATCAGGTGTGCATAGTTCGTTCAAATTTTTATAAATATATTTTACTTTTAAAAATTATTTTTCTTTAGGTCATTTTATTGTAAAAATGCAAAATTCAAACTATTTGAGATTTTACAAAAAATTGCTATATTTATTAAAAACTTGAGGAGTATTTTTTCAGTTTACTAATTTATCCTAAAGTAGATCAACATTCAAATAGTATTTATGTAGCAAATAGCACATAACTCAAACTCTGTGTTGAGCCGCATTAAATTAAATGTTCATAATGCAAATAAAGTGTATCCTACTAAGGATAATCATTAGGTGGGGCTTGTTAAACTAGGTTTTAAAGTCCTTATGAATTTGGTGTCTAGACTGGCTGTAAAATACGCGGACAACTCGAGTTAGGGAGAAAAACAAATATCGATAGCAGCGCTTTCCGACTTTGTGCATGGGTGCTCTCCATCCTAAACAAGTGTGACTAAAAAACTTTCACCATGGACCGAAGATCCATTGGCTATCTTGACAGAAGTGGGGTGCGCAGTCGCAATTCCTGAAATGGTATTGTAAAAGATTCAGAGGAGTGTGCAAGAGAAGTCAGTTACATGCAGTTCAAATAATATAAAAGTAGTAAATAAGTAGACAATAAGAAGATTAAGTCAACAAAAACAATACAAAAAAAATATATAGATAAATAAATAACCATACCTAAGTCAATATATATAACTCGAATTCTGATTATCCCCAGCAGAGTCGCCATCTATCACACCCATATTTTTCCTCAAAATAAAATGTTATTTTGAAAGAAAAAAAGAGTTTTCTTAATTAAAGTGACATTTTGAAAATAGATTATTTTATAATTTAGTGTCGCTATTTGGAATTGAGTTTTGGTTTTCCAAGTCACCTTATTTAAATCCCTAATCAAATGGAAATTTGACTCTTTATTTTATTGGTCTGCGAACCAAAAATTTGGGTAAGGATTTCTGTTGACCGAGGGGAAGGTATTAGGCACCCCTCGAGTCCTGTGATTCTAACATGGTCGCTTTATTGACTTTAGTATTGCTTGACTTAATTTTTTGATATTATTTTTTTGATATATTATTATTATGACTTAATAAAAATACATATTACCACCGTTCTTTGATTTATTATAATCATATTTAAAATTGATTGATTTTATTAATGTATGTCCATTATAAAAATATGTATATGCACATATATTTATTCAAACAAAATAAAGTAAAGTTAAAAGATGGACATTTAAGAATTTGAATTTTGAAACGTCCATTTTTTTTTTGCATGTATTTGTATATTTTTTATTATTATTATGGATAGAATATAGATAGGTATCTCATCGTTAGGAATTAAGATTTATGTAGGATTAGATTTTTAGAGTTTGGGTAATTTTAGGATTACTTTTTGTTTTAGTTTTCTTTAAACACAAATTCAACTTTCATAACACTAATAAATCTACCAAAACAAGGGAGAAAATCGTGGGTACTTATGGTAATGTTCCATTTGGTGCAAATTGTAAACAGAAAAAGTACTATTCTATATTTTGAAAATGAACTTAAAAAAGTTTTTGATCTTCTGCATAAGTCCGATTTAAGGCTTATTTTTCTCCACTACTATAACCTTCGATGATTCATTGTTCCTTTTCGCCTTCTTCTTAGAAGTATCCTTTGCTTTCACATTGCTTAAGCTCTTGATAACACTTTCTAAATTCACAAACATTTTCCTCGAAATTTTTTGAAACTGAACAAAGGTGTAAGGTCGAGACGATGACTTTATATCTCCTTGATAGTCTCTTGTAGTAGACTTTCCACCAGCATATGCTTTAAGAGAAGCCAATATGAACTCTCCGCGTTCACAAAAATATTGATGAACAAATTCCTCGAAGTTCTTTGGAGGTGCACGTATATGACAAAGCATAGTTTTACATGTCATTATGAAAAGATCCTCATTATAAGCTAAAGACCGCTTCGACAAAGCATAAAAGTCGTTGATACATCTTATGCGAGCATGCTCATTGAAGTAAGGTTCAACATTGAGTACTAGTTCCTGGATTGAGACGAGAAGTTGAAGAATCATAGAATTTTTAGGTGTCTATTTTTTCGCTTTGTCTCCATGCCAAGTGTTGATGAGGCTCAAGCTAACTCTTCCATTAGGATAAATATTAGGATTCATGTGAAATCCGCGTGACAAATACTTAAGTTTTGGAGAATTGTTTGGATAATCTGAAGGAAAGACAATGTCGAAGAAGAAGAGTCCATCATGATATGGAGTCCCTAGGGCACCAATGATCACTGCTCGTAGAAGATCAAGTCGCGTCTCATAAGTTCGAACATAAATTGAATCAAGGAGGTTTTTTCCAAGGATTTTCCATTCTTTCATGATGGCTCTGCAGGTAGAAGTGTTTGCATCATTGAAGCATTTTTTTCTTTTTTGGATTGGGTTGATTTGATGAAATAGTGATCTGATACATCTAGTGCAACATTAAAATGTGAAAATTTCATTGTTTTACCACATGTTTTCTCCTGATCTGCTGAAACAATAACCATACTTGTTTTTTTTTGTTCTTCTTCGTAAACTGATCATACGAAAGGACTTTTCTGTTCTTCTTCATCTCATCTTTTTCTTGTTTTATTATTATTTTTTATATTTTTTTTATTAACATTTTGTTTCTTTATTTATTCATATATTTTTTTTACGTTTTTCTCTTATAATTAATTTTTCACATTTTCTTTTAACTTTCCTTGATTTTTTTATTTTTTTTATTATTACATTAATCTCTTCTTTTCTTCTTATGCTTATCTCGTCTTTTATCGCTTTTCTTTTCTTTTTTTAATTGTTATTATTATTATTTTTCTTCTTTCTCAAGATAAATTCTTAAATTTACATGTTCTCTCGCTCTTTTCATGAAATGTGATCACTAAAACTTTTATTTCTATCTAAAAAGGTCTTAAGATGACTCAATTAATTATTGAGAACCTAATATATTATCTCCTAATCACTTCGATTAATAATCGATTATCTAAGCAATTAAACAATGAGCACGCGATTAAATACATGGGATTGTCATCTAGTTATCGCAAACAAAACATGCTTATTTATTCTTAAAGTACGAAAAAAATAACATGAGGTTCACGTAAATAAAGGCAGGGAACATTGTTCAAGAAAAATTAAGAAATTCATGGGATACATGTCTTTTCAAGATTCTAAAAAAAAGATCAAACATATAGTTTATCATAAACTTTTTTTTTCAAATAAAATAAAATAAACTATGGCAAGAACACACCTTCAAACTGTTTTTTACCAAACAATGAAGAGTAACGCACAAATCTACTAATTTCCAAAGTTTAGCAAGGTTAACTTTAAGATCCACGGACTTGGAACCACGAACAAAACCTCAAACGCTAGACTTAATTCACAAAAGAAAACTCACTTTTTCTTCTCTTTGCTTTTGCTATCTTTTTCTTCTTCTTCTGTGTATCTGTGTGTGTTTTTCTCTTTACTGAGCGTGTGTTTTTATAATAGTTTTGGTGTTAGTCTGGTGCTAATTAAAAGGAACGTAAGAGAGTGGGGAATTTAATTTAAAATTTAGTTGAGAATTTTAGGGTAAGATAAAGGAAGAAAATAAAATAAAAGTAATAATATAATATTAATAAAACAAAACAAAACAAAAAATAAATTAAAACAAACCAAAAAGAAATAGAGGAAAACGTGAGTGTTGGGAAAAAATTGGAAAAAAAACCGTGCAATATAAAAAAAAATTGAATGGAAGGAGATTTTTTTAGGAAAAATAGGTTATGGGGAGTTTGAGGGTGATTAGGATAAAGGATAAGGTAATTTGAAATTTTTAGGACTCTTTTTTTCCTTTAAAACAACATTTCATTTTGAGGAAAAAAATAGGGGTGTAACATCACCTACCTCGAAACAAGCTTGAAATCCCCCAGGAAACTTGATCCTTCCTTTTTCGGATTCATTTCGCATGTTCTTGGTCTACAAACAATTAATTTAACATGAGAATCAATAAAAAATAACTAATTACCCGAATTACTAGCAATGCTATCAACCCTAGATCATACCCATGATCCCCATACCCAAATTAGGTCTTTCTCCACCATAATTTCTAGATCAAAACCCTCCCCATCGATAATTACCCATTAAATAACGTTCTACGGATCGAAAAATAGATTCGGAGAGTTAAAATCTTACCTTTAGCCTCAAGAATGGTGAATTTTTTTCATGAAAACCCCTGGGTTCGTTCGTTAGCTCTCAAGTTCAAAAATTGCAGAATAAAGACGTTTTGGGGTTTATTTTCGACTTAAATCGTGATTGTCTCGCTATGGCGTCCCCATGACCGCAACGGCTGCCCCGTCCTGGCGGGAATAATTTCGCCACAACGGATTGCACGGAACCAGTGAGTCAATTTAAGAATTCCAAACTCCCATTTCACAACACATCTTCAACCAACGACAGTCAGAAACTACCCGTTCACGCTAAGATCAATTTTGGGAGTTCTACTCGCCCTAATTCAGTTATGCAAAGTCGTACGGGTTCCTTAACGTCTTAGCTATATACTCATGTGATCAAATTCATAATTAGATCACCCAATTATTACCAGATTTCTCTAGACTTTAAGAACTCTAATTTCGTCCAAATCTGGACTAGGTTGGGAAATTCCAGGTTACTACAAAAATGTTTTCCGACCCAAAAATTTTCCCCGTTGGCTTTTCTATAACGACGGAACCCAGTTGTTACAATAGATTCCAATTTACCCATCACTCATCCCCGAGTGACAAACTTAGGAAAATAGGCTAAGGAAGGTGTAGAGTAGTACCTGAATCGATGAACAATTGGAGAAATTTGTCTCGCATATCATTCTCGGTTTCCCAAGTAGCTTTCTCAACTGGACGATTCTTCCATTGAACTTTCACGGACTTAATCTCCTTGGTCCTCAGCTTTCGGACATCACGATCAAGAATTGCAATCGGTTTCTCCTCATATGGGAGGTCTTTGTCTAACACAATTGAGTCCCACTTAATTATATAATTCCCGTCCCCATGATATCTCTTCAACATGGAAACATGAAATACCGGATGAACTCCCGATAGGTTAGGAGGTAAAGCCAATCTATACGCTACCGGTCCTACACATTCAAGAACCTGAAAGGAACCAATGTATCACGGGCTTAGCTTGCCTTTCTTGCCAAACCTCATCACCCCTTTCATTGGCGATACCTTCAGAAGAACATTCTCACCAGTTTGAAATGCCATGTCTCTTACCTTATGGTCTACATACTTCTTCTGATTACTTTGGGCTGCTAAAAGCTTAGTTTGAATACTCCTCACCTTATCTTGAGCATCCTTCACTAAATCAACCTCCAAAGGTTTCACATCTCCAGCCTCGAACCATCCTATGGGTGATCTACATACCCTCCCATATAGTGCCTCGAATGGTGCCATATCAATGCTAGTGGTAACAATTATTGTAGGAGAACTCACAGAAAGGTAAGAACTTATCCTATTGCCCTCCAAAATTAATCACACATGCCCTCAACATGTCTTCTAACACTTGAATAGTTCTCTCCGACTGCCCGTCTGTCTATCGATGGAAAGCGGTACTAAAAGTGAGTTGTGTGCCCAATTCATCATGTAATTTCCTCCAAAACTTGGAGGTAAACTGAGTACCACGGTCTGAGATAATGGAAAGGGGCACCCCATGCAACCTCACTGTCTCTTTCACATAAACCTTAGCCAATTGTTCAGCATTATAATCTATTCTTACCGTAATAAAATGGGCTGACTTAGTCAATCTATCAACCACTACCCAAATAGAATATAACTTCCCCAAGATCTTGGGAAGACCAACCACAAAATCCATGGCTATCATTTCCCACTTCCATTCCGAAATTGGCATTCTTTGAAGCAAACCTGCAGGCCTTTGGTGCTCATATTTTACTTGTTGGCAATTTTGACACCTAGCCACAAACTCTGCTATATCCTTCTTCATGCCCGGCCACCAATAAATTTGCTTTAAATATCATTACATCTTGGTCACACCCGGATGAGTGGAATATCGCGGACCATGGGATTCTATCAACAACTTTTGAATCAAGTCATCAACTCGAGGAACACAAATTCTTCCCTTAAAACTAAGCATAACTTCCGCGTCAAGATTGGCTCTTGCGCCTTACCAATCGTACTCTTCTTCTTGAGTTCATTCAAATTTTTGTCCTCGAATCGTTTGGCTTTGATCTCTTCCATAAACGTGGCCCTTACTTCAGTGCTAGCTAACACCCCACCTTTTTCTAAGATGCCCAATTGCATGAGTTTAGACTCCAAGGTTTGAATTTCCTTAGCCAAAGATCGTCTAGTTACACTCAAGAAAGCTAAACTACCCATACTTACCGCCTTTTGACTCAAAGTGTCTGCCACTACATTAGCCTTACCCGGATGGTATTGAATGGTGACATCATAATCTTTAAGTAACTCCATCCACCTTCGTTGTCTAAAATTCAGATCCTTTTGAGTGAACACATGCTGCAAACTACGATGATTAGTAAACACCTCACACTTAACACCATAGAGGTAATGTCGCCAGATCTTAAGAGCAAACACTACCGCTGCCAACTCCCAATCATGTGTTGGATAATTCCTCTCATGCACCTTTAATTGACGTGAGGCATAAGCTATATCATTCTTATCCTGCATCAACAGAGCACCCAAACCAGAATGTGAAGCATCACAATAAACAATAAAATATTTACCTTCCACCGATAGTGCTAGGATAGGTGCTATGGTCAAGAGAGTCTTGAGCTTTTGAAAGCTATCCTCACATTTTTCAGTCCACTCAAATGGTATCTCCTTCTTGGTCAAATTTGTCAAGTGAGTTGCAATAGAAGCAAAGTTCTTCACAAATCAACGATAGTAGCTAGTGAGCCCCACCAAACTCCTAACTTCCATCACAGAGCTAGGCCTAACCCAATTCTTAACCGCCTCAATCTTTTGGGGATCTACCGTTAACCCTTCTTTTGAAACTGCATGCCCTAAAAATGCAACCAAAGTCAACCAAAATTCACACTTAGAAATTTTTACATACAACCTTTGTTTCCCAAGAACACCCAGAATAATACGAAGATGGTCGTCATGCTCTACCTCACTTTTTGAATAGACCAAAATATCCTCAATAAAGACTATAACAAACGAATCAAGAAATGGCTTGAACACCCCATTCATCAAACTCATGAAAGTTGCAGGCGCGTTAATCAAACCAAAAGACATAACTAGAAACTCATAGTGCCCGTAGCGGGTTCTAAACGCCGTCTTTGGCACATCCTCAGGCCTAATTTTTAACTGATGGTAATAAGACCTTAGATCAATCTTAGAAAAAACTGATGCACCTTGCAATTGATCAAAAAGATCATCTATTCGAGGCAATGGATACTTATTCTGAATGGTGACCCTATTCAATTGTCGATAATCTATACACATCCTCATACTACCATCTTTTTTCTTAACAAACAAAACTGGAGCACCCCACGGGGAAGCACTAGGATTAATAAATCCTTTATTAATAAGTTCTTGGATTTGATCTTTAAGCTCTCTTAATTCCATCGGAGCCATGCAATCTGGAGGGATGAAAATGGGATGAGTACTAGGCTCTAAATCGATGTAAAAGTCGATATCTCTATCCATAGGTATACCAGGCAAATCATTAGGAAACACTTCTCTAAATTCTGACACCACATGAATAGACTCAATAGATGGAGACTCAACCTCTACATCCCGAATATGAGCCAAATACGCCAAAAAACCCTGCCCCACCAATTTTCTAGCCCAAATGTAGGATATGATCTTAGCTTGCTTAGGCTTGTACACCGTTTCCCATTCTAACTTTTTCTTTCCCAAAATTTCTAGAGTTACAGACTTAGTATTACAATTAAGCACAACATAATAAGGGGATAACCAAGTCATGACTAAGATTATGTCAAAGTCAGTCATATCCAATATCACCAAATCAGCCCAAGTCTGAAAACCCATAAATAAAATAGGACAAGCACGATAGACATGGGAGACTATGACAGACTTTTCGACTGGGGTAGAAACATGGATATGGGCATCAAGTATATCACAAATCATAGCAAATGATGTGACTAATCACACGCACACATAAGAATAAGTAGAACCCGGATCAAATAACACATTAGCAATCCGGTCACAGACAAGAATATTACCTGTGATCACTGCGTCAGATGCCTCTGCCTCATTCTTGCCCAAAAAGGCGTAACACTGAGCCCTATCATCATGACGGGCGACTTCCCTACCTGTTTGCACTGTACCTCTGCATGCATTACCATTTCTCCTACCTCCGCGGCCTCGCTGATTTTCTCCTCGCCAACCTTGTGGACGTCCTCTACCATTATTACCATTTCCCGTGGGTACCACTGCTCTAGACGGCTGTTGTACATAATCCAACACACGTGGGTGGGGACAATCTCTCCTTATATGCCCAGGTTCTCCATAATTATAGCAAGTACGATCGAAAGATAGCCTACTGCCCGTCGAAGGCGCGACTCCCTGGCTGTCCTAAATCAATTTATGAGGTGGAGTTCTCGAGTAATTACCTGTAGAGGCGGGCATGACAAATAGAATTGGCCTGGCTGCAAATGTTGGCCTCCCTGCCCATTTGGAGTAAGAACCTTGAAAGTTACCCGGGTTTTTAGCCCTTTTAGCCAATGCCTTAGTCTAACCATCTCTCCTCACCCCCTCCACTTTCTTAACAAATTATGTTACCTCATTAGCACTCCTCCCTGCAGAATACCTGCAAATCAAAATTTAGTCCCTTAATAAATAAACGGATACTCTCTTCCTCAGTGGTCACCAACTGCGTAGCATATCTACACAAGGCATGAAACTTGGCCTCATAAGCAGCCACATACACACCACATTGTTCCAAAGCCATGAACTCATCCTTCTTACGATCTCTTAAGGTCCTAGGCACATATTTCTCTAAAAACAAGGCATGAAACTGGGTCCAAGTAAGTGGAGGTAAAACCGAAGATTTGCATTCCATATAAGCTCTCCACCACTGCTTAGCCTCACCTTGAAGTTGAAAAGTTACAAACTCAACCCCATGTTTATGGACAATTCCCAACTTATGAAGCCTCTTATAGCAATCTAGGATGAACTCATATGCATCCTCACTCTCGGAACCATCGAACACAGGTGGTTTTAACTTCAAGAACTTAGTCAATATTTCATGCTCATTACCAGTCATAACAGGACCCAACAAAGGATGGAAGAAATCATCATTACCTCCGGTTCCACCCACCTTGGGAAAAGTGATAGCAATAGGAGGATTGGCGGGAGCTTGAGTCGCTTGAACAAAAGAAGACACTCCAGGACCAACCAACCCTTTCAAGAATAACATGATTTGTTGAGCTAACACTGGGTCTATGAGAGGAATACATGTAGTCTCAGCCTGCACCTCTTCCTCTTGTCCAGCCTCCTCAACATTTTCAACCTCAATATTCTCCTCTATCTCTTCATGATGCACGGAAGGGGCCTCATTTCCGAGAGCCTTTTCGACTGGTACTCCATCCTTAGTAGGCGCCACTCTTCCTCAGCATGTACCCCTAGATATTCCTCCACCTCTACCTCGACCGCGACCTCTCACTGTAGATTCCTCAGCTGGAGCATTGACGTGAGCTACGGGCTTGACGCCATTGAATCTAGTGTTAACCATATGCGGATATAAGAGTGAATGAGGTTAGATGCCAATTCGAATCGACAGATACCAAGTGAAATCAAGTTATAGCACGAAGGGAGACGAGAGAAAATATAGAGATTTCCTAAAGTCCTATAGCCTCTCGAAGAAAACTACAAACATCTCTGTACCATTCCACAGGACTCTACTAGACTCATTTTGGTACTTTGAGATCAACAAACCTAGGCTCTGATACCAACTTTGTCACGACCCCGACTGTCGTGATTGTCACTCACACTAACCCTCTAGTGGGAGAACCATTTATACTAATTAGCTAACCAACTTAATCAACATATTAAAGCATTTAAAGTTACGGAAGCAAGTTTAAATAGCTAAATACTGAAGTTCCAATAAACTTCCGAAAGATCTAACAACGAATTGTGGAATTAAATGTCTAGACCTTGAAAGACAATGTACCAAAACCTAACAAGATCCATAAGTCTAAACAAGAAGGGTTACAACCCCAAACTAATGAACTAATAACTAACTAGAAAGTCCAAGTCCAAAATGTGGACATAGACAGAAAGAGAACTCATGGCAGCCTGGAAGAACTGATCACCCTTGAATTCGATCGACGATCACTAATCTTCTAAACGAGGTCTGTCAATAGCCGCCTAAAGATGTCTTGTACTCAACAAAGAAAGAGCAAGTGCAGTATCAGTACACAACCACAGTGTACTGGTAGGATCACACGGCTATCCTACTAAGTGTAACATATATAAGTCATACATCATAATAATAACATGAATACACCAAACATATACAATATTATCATTTTTTTACGAATAACGTACAATTTCACACTTCTCAAGATACATAATTATATCAAGTCATTGGTCCTCTCATGGGACCCAAACCCAAACTGTTAGCATACCAGAACGTGGTACCCGATCCAATGTTTATGCCGAAACATGGAAACTAATCCCATATTTATGCCAGAACGTGGAAACCGATCTAAGCTAGTGTGTCGGAACGCAACACCCAATCCATTTAACAAGCCACAATCACAATTACAAAGTACATTCTCATAATCATACAATCAAGTAATGATTCATGGCATTCATCATTCATCTATCCTCATTTACAACAAGTGTGATCAATAATGCAACATTCACATACATACACGTATTATAATGAAGCAAGAACATATATATATCACACAATCATGAAATCCCAACCACCACCTACCTCGAAACAAGCTTGAAATCCCCTAGGAAACTTGATCCTTTCCTTTCCAGATTTGTTCTGCCTGTTCTAGGTCTACAAACGATTAATTTAACACTGGAATCAATAAACAATAACTAATTACCTGAATTACTATGAATTCTTTCAACCGTAGATCATAAACATGATCCCCATACCTAAATTAGGGTTTTCTCCACCATGATTTCCAGATCAAAACTCTCCCCCATTAATAATTACCCATTAGATTATGTTCTATGAATCGAAAAATGTATTCGGGGAGTTAAAATCTTACCTTCAGCCTCAAGAATGGTGAAAAACTATCAAGATAACCCCTGGGTTCGTTCCTTAGCTCTCAAGTTTGAAAATTGCAGAATAAAGACGTTTTGGGGTTTATTTCCAACTTAAATTGTGACTGTCCAGCTATGGCGGCCCCCAACCCACCACAGCGGCTTGCACGGAATCAGTGAGTCAATTTAAGAATTTCAAACTCCCATTTCACAACACACCTTCAATCAACGACACTCAGAAACTACCTGTTCACGCTAAGATCAATTTCGAGAGTTCTACTCGCCCGAATTCAATTCCGCAAAGTCGTACAAGTTCCTTAACATCTTAGCTATCTTCTCATGTTATCAAATTCATAATTAGATCACCCAATTGTTACTATATTTCCCTAGACTTTAAGGACTCCAATTTCATCCAAATCTAGATTAGGTTGGGAAATTCCAAGTTACTACGAAAAAGTTTTCCGACCTAAATTTTTTCTCCATTGGATTTGCAATAATGACGGAACCCGGTCGTTACACTGGTATCTGTAATTTATAGTAGTGCTAACTTGTTTTCAGAATAGCTGCCTCTTGAACAGTTGAACGAGACATTCATAAATAACTTTCTCATGATTTAGTCTAGATAATCTTATTTTCTAATATGTGTTAGACAATTGCTTAACTTATTGATAGCTTAATGATCCATTCAGGAAATCGTTTATGATAATGATATTGTATGGAGCTTTTTGTATAACGATATTGTATTGGGCCCGTGATGACACAGACATTCCCTTTAGTATATATTATATAGAAATGATAGTTTTCAACATGTATGCTAAAAGTAATTTAACAAAATCTAAGGGTAGGTTTAGTCTTTGAGCATGAACCAGTAATGAATCATTACTCATTAGTGATGACACATATGTGTCTTGTAGCCATTGCACATCAATCCTACTTTCTTTTTAGGAATATTCCAGATGATGCATGTATCATTTTCTCAAGTTCTCTATAATTTGTATGTGTGTATTCTTCGTCCGATATCTTTCTAAGAACCAAATAAATTGGCACTGCATCTCTTAGGATTTTACCATTATTTTGATAGGAAAAAAGAGCCAACCTTCTTTAAAAACGTCTTTTTAAA
The DNA here is from genome assembly GCA_029582725.1 of Solanum chiquidenum. Lineage (NCBI taxonomy): Eukaryota > Viridiplantae > Streptophyta > Magnoliopsida > Solanales > Solanaceae > Solanum > Solanum chiquidenum. The sequence goes on along the minus strand of JAJOOS010002782.1, from coordinate 57,121 downwards.
AAGGTTGCCTATTTTGTTTGATTGCTTTTAAGCAAATGAAATTTTAATTGATTTAGCTGCGACTATAAAAATATAAGATGGGGCTTGTAAAGAAATGATTATGTAGTATTGATGAGTCCACAAATTGGACTAATTTAGGGCTATATTTTGATAGAATTAGTGTCCTCAAATGCATATTTTATCTCAATATCTGATGAAAACCCTTAAGTTTCAGGTATTTGGAGTTTGAGGGAATGCATGGACACTACTTAGCAAAAAGGAACAAAGGCAGCTGAAAAGAACAAAGAAATGAAGATATGTGGACCGCCGAACCCATTAGGTGAATTGCCAAAAGATCTTAGTCTCGCCTTTTGTTCCAGTGTGCTGAACCCTGAAATAAAGGATCAGATCAGCAGTGAAAAGGAGCAGTCAGCGTGTCGTCGAGTAGTTCCGTGAACCAATACTATGTCGCCCAATGATCCAACACACGGCGATGCTGAAGGCTAACGTAAGACGACGATGAATTACACCAAAGGGCGAATCGCCGAGTTGATCGGCGATTCCGACTAACGTCGTCGAGTGATCCACTGCAACATAGATTTTTGAAAACTTTAAATACTCGTTGAGAGTTGTAGCTTAGTATCATAATTTCAATATAGAATTTTTAACATAGACTTTTGAGTTCTAAGTTTGAAGAGAGTTTTGAAGAACTTGAAGATTCAAGGATTTCAACTCCAAGATTTTGGACTTGGGTCTTGTGGATTCTTCACTCTTGACTTGTTTTGAGACATAAATCTTCATACCCATTTGAATGCAAACTCATTTTGGTATAAATTTCTATCTCTTTTTCATGTCTAGCTAAAACCCTAATTCTTGGGGTGTGATTTTGTGAATATGGGTTAGATTATCTGTTGGGTCTTGCTTGTTGGTGGTTTATTTGTTGTTTTCATGTGATTTCATTTAGTAGTTGTGGTGGAACTTAATGAAATTATAATTGCAAATACGATTTCACCTTTGAGTTTTTTACCTGCTCGAGAGAGAGGACGTAAAACTAAGACTACTAAATTGATGGCCGGTGGGAGTGGGTCGACATGAGGTTCAGCTTGAGAGAGTGAACCCTAGTCTCATTCCCACATACTCAGCTCGAGAGAGTGAGTGGGCAAAGGTGGAGGCCTTTCTTCAGGCGGCAAGTGGGTGTCCAAGAGGAACTATTTGATTCGGGGTAAGCTGCTCGAGAGAGAATTTATCCCCACTATAGTCTAGCCTAGTCACAAATATTCAATGAATTTACTACCAAAAGCATGTACCCAATGATTTAGTCTATCCCGTATTCTTATAACATCCCAAGAATCCCATCTCCATAGTAGTATATTTCTTTAATTTCACTGATTTTTGCTTACTTGTTACAAAACCCCCCATTGTTAATTGACACTTTTGTGTTATCCCTTAGATTTAATATGTTTGTATTCGACAATATTTTCAGCTATGACTAATTAGAACTAAATTTTATTTTTCTACTAATTCTCAAAACCACTCCCTGTGGGAACGATCTCAACCCTTGGTTGGGTTATTATACTATTGTACGATCGTAGACAGTTGCATTGGAAGTTGTGTCTTGATTAGGCAAACATCAAGTATATGGATGATGAACCAAAAAGGTGGGATCTTGTGTAAGAGAAGGAAATTTCATTATTCTGGAATTCATCTTTTATGCATTTACTAAAACCAATAAATTTGATCTTTATTTACTAATCAAAATTGGTTTGGATATTTGGATTTTGTTTATATATACATACTATTAGTTGTAGGTCTAGCTTAGTATTGGTTTCTTTTAACCAAACTCATCAAAGGTTGAAGTAGCTATTTTAAAAGAAATTTTCATTTTTTTTTATTTGAAAAATATAATATTGTAACTGTAACATTTAAACTGACTGAACTAAGTTTAAATTTAGGGACTCCATGTCCTCCATCCAACAAGGGGCTCTGCCAATTTAGACTATCAAGGTGTTGTATTTGTTGCAAGCAACTAGATTGATGAGTCACTTTTGACAAAATTCAAGTTATCGAATTAAAAGAGTATAGATTTTGTATTTGGTAAATATACTATGATGTTAGATAGTGGTGTAAATCGCATGTGGTTGAACAATGAACACATTTAAAAGTGATGCGTTTTTTATTTTTTGAAGATGGTAAAATCTATATTTATTGGCTTGGATTTTAATTTCTCCGTCTTTATGTAAACAACTTTGGCATGGTAACATTGAATGAGTGCACAACTTTTCTGCACAAATGTGTTCAGTGATAGTGCATCAAACTTTATCAAACTTTTTCAAACTTTTTCATGCTTTTAACTTCTGATTATCTCTGCAGATTCTATTCGACAATTTTATCTACAAATAAAGATTACACGTGGAAGAAAATTACATCACTAATATATGATGTCTAAATACTATGAGTTGTAGATATTTCTTTTGTAAATATGATGTAAAGAAATAAATGATGTACTTTAGCATTTACCACTACATGTTATTCCAAAATGTGAATAGAACCTTATTGTTTAGCCAAAATTATTCAAATTTTATAATATTGGGTCCCATGCTAACACGGACCATATTCCTCTAGTATATTATATAAAAAATGGAAAAATTAGCAAACTAGTCAAAAATCATAAAATAATTAGTAAAAATCTCCATACTTTATAAATATTAGTAAAAATATCAAAATGTCGTTATTTTAGAAAACTTGTGTATCATGATTTATTTCCTATTTTATCTCACCTTAATTACACGTTTTCCAACTCATTCTCTCTCATATGTTTTTTAAAAAAAATATTTTCTCTCTCACAGTTTTAACTCTTCCAATTCTTCTCCATTTTCAACTCCCTCCTCTTTCTCTCTTCCATCCTTTTTGATATTTTTTTTCTTCAGAAATTAGAAAATATATCTCTAAAGATATTCACAACAATCCCTTTGATTAAGATATGCATCTTTATCAGATTTTTTGATTTGTTTACTAATTTTATTTTTGTTTAAATCTTTCAGAATTGTTGTTTGTAGTTGAAATCTCGTTTAGGGTTTGATAATCACTAAATCACTCTCCAATGGACGAATCTAAGAGAATTACTAGAGGTATCCAACTTCATCAACAATTTTCTAGCAATTTTCCATCTTTTAATCTATGTATTACTCAAGAAATAGCGGATAATGTAGGATTTGTTACTAAAATGATGGAAAAGAGACGATCGAAACATGCACACTTAGGACTTTTGCAGTGATTACTAGATTAAATTGCGTTCGTGTCATAGATGATTTCAAGTTTAACTCTAAAGAATCTAATAGGTTGATTGTTCAGTACTTTGGTGGTAATGATTTTTCGAAGAACAACCTTGATTGATAGATTTAATAAAAAAGTTTGGGCTGACAACGAAGACGATGCTCTAAAGTTCGTCATATTGTATTTCATTCACACATATGTGTATTCCGGCGAAAAGAATACAAAGAAATTTCCTACAATTCACTTTGATTTGGTTGAGAGTGGTCGGTACATACAATATTCTTGGGGTAAGAAAGCATTTCATTGGTTGCTCAAGAGTATCAACAAGAAGATGACTTCTCATGGCAAATTTACAGAATATGTGGTATGCCTATTGTTATTCAAATATGGATATACGAATGCAGTACCAAGGTCAACCTGAATTTTGCACAAACAATTGACGACTGTATCCCTAGGTTGCTTAACTGGTAAATAGTAGGAGCAAAACCTCGTTACAATAAATTGATGAGAGACACATTCAATGATGGTAATAGCGAGGTATTCAATGTATTTGTATTCATTTTACCTTAATAATGTATTCATTTCAACAATTTCATTCATTATCGTCTAACTTTTTGATTTTCAGTTTAAATGGAAGAATATTGTTCCTTCTCCAAGGGAACTTGTTGTTCTACAATACATATTTATATTTGTATCCAAGTCAAAGTAATATTTATTTACAATGGTGCTCTTATCTTGTTTTGAACAAAATTGTATCTCGTGCATTACAATTTTATAATATGACAGCCAACATATATGTATATTAAACTAACATAGAAATTGTATTTAGATCAAACACTTACAAACTACATTAAATTTATGATATCCTTTTCGATAAGGGATACAAAGTAGTTCAAAAAATAGAAAACAAATAACCAAAGAAAAAAATGAAAATACAGTACAATTGTCGTAGTTTTTATGCTAGAGATACAATTTTGTTCAAAAAACTAAAAACAAACAACCGACGAAAAAAGCCAGTCCTCAAACAATCCATTATTATCTTCGTATTCAACCAACAAAAAAAATCAACGAATCCATCAAAACTCATTATTACTAACTTGTTCATAATACATACAATTTTGTAGGTAAATAGATACGCTTTACAATTATGTAAAAAAATTCATTTCAAATTTATAATCAATTAGAAAAACATTAAGAATGAAGCAATTAACTAATAACTGGTCCAAATTGTATTTCACCAAATTTATCAAACTTCCATTAGAAAATTCCTTCTCCAAAGCTGCTTGTCAACGACTTTTTGACCTATTTCGTTCCAAACTTTCTAACCAAACAGAAAAAAATTTGCTCTTAATAAAAAAAAATTGATGAGAAATTGAGTATTATCAAGTGAAACTTGAAAATCGATAATGAGAAATTTAATCAACTATGCGGACGTGTAACACTGTGGAAAACTAATGAACTAAGCTTAAACTAGAAGCCTAAATGGGGTTTAGCGTAAATATTAGCGTCGTAAAACAACATCAGTTAATTAGTACATGTGTTTTTGGACTTAAACGCCAAGGTACGACCCCCCAAGGACCAACCAAGGGTCCTAGAGGAGGACCTTGAGGCAGCCCCAAAAAGCTGCCAAAACAGCTTTGACCTACGGATGGGCACCCACGAGACGTGGGTGGACCCACGCCCCGTAGGTGGGGGTCGTGGGTCGAGGTTGGACCTCCCCTGTTCCTCCCAAGTTCCAGTGACAAACCACGTTTTGACAGCATGACTCATGGACCCACCCACGGTTCGTGGGTGGGGTTTCGTTAGTGACCACTGTAAGTTGGTCATTTAGTTTTAGTTTAGAGTTAAGGGAGGAGCTTAGGGTTAATTAATTAATTAAGTAGGTTCATTTAATACTAATTAAAACTAACTATATATACCTAATAGACCCCTAAACTAATTCAATTAGTTCATTCATTCAAGGCCGCAAAACAAACTTATTCCCTCCCAAATAATTATCTCTCTAAAACCTCCATTGAAGAAAAAAAAGAAAAAGAAGTCAAGGTCTAGGGCTCAAGAATTCATCTGTTCTATCCAAATTCGTGAGGAATCTTCAATTAAGGTATGGTAGTTTTGATTCATGGTTAGCCTTTCATCCATGAAGCCCTAAATCTCTCAATTTCAAAGTATACAATTCTCCAAAAACCTAGGGTTTTTATTCTAAGTCATGGATTCTTCCTCAAAACATTTTCAATGATTCAATTGTTTTATATTATGGTTTAATTACTGATTTATGGTGTTTATGATAAAAATCCCCCATGAAGCCATGAAATCCCCATAACCCTAATTTATGGCTTTGATATGGGTGAATTGTAGTAAGGTCAATTGTATGGAATTATATCGTTGGAGTTCTTTTGATCATTATATTATCCATGTTGAATGTATTGAACCTAAATTGATTGCAAGAATGTGATCCATGATCCAAGGAGGTAAGACATGGGAATTATGCCAAATTGTGGGCTTCATGTATGCATGCTATATGAACATGATTATAATCTAATTATTATGTTAATTGAAAGTTCATTCTCATAAACACATAATGATCATGATGTGAAAGTTCTTCTCACTATGTGATGATTCTAAGGTTGAAAGTCCATTCTCACCTATTGAATCTATGAGCTATTTTGTGAAATGTGTTTGGTGAAGGGTTTAGATACTCCTTCATACTTATTAATGCAATTCAAGACTAAACATGTAAATTGTGGGGAGTAATGCGTAGCACCGAGTGGATATTGAATATGAGATGGAGGCTCTCCCATTAAGAAAGGCAAGGCCGGGTTTCTAAAGTTAATCTCATGAGATGGAAGCTCCCCCGTTAAGTAAGGTTGGGTTTCTAGTAAAAATCTATGTGTCCATTAAGTATGTGCCCTCATAGGTCTTTAGCTAGTGGATCCACCAAAAACTAATACATTTTAGTTCTACCTTAGGAAAATAGGACACTCTTTTTTGGTGTGGGTCATACATCGGATTCCATGTTAAGCTCGCATGGTCTATGTCGATTAAGTCTTATTCCCAATGTAATTAAAAGATGAATTATTAAGTATGGTTGCTCAAGAGGTTCTACTTAGCATAGATAGGAGTATGATATCTTACTTATGCATGTCACAAGTAGACTTTGAAGGTATTCATGGTGAGTTCCTATTATGATGTGATGATTTATGTATTGAATATGCTCATGGATTATGCTTTCACCCTATTTGTCATGATAATTCTCCAACTTGATTAAATGCATGCTCTTTAACTAAATACTCCCCTTTTAGCATATTTTCATGGTTTTGTGCATGACTACCATACTTCGTGCATTTTTTACTAACCCATATTTCTTCTATATTTTTCTACAAAGTGTAGGTTCCGGTGTTTAAGGCGATCTCTTCTAGTTCAAGCTTGGATCGACTATTCTCCAAAGCTTGTGGTATATCCTCATGGATCCAAGGACAAGTGCAATATTGTTGTTTCATTTCTTTCGTTGTACTAGAAATTTTCATATTCTCTATTGTAAGGGATGTGACCCTATTATTTTGAGACTTCTATTGTAGTCGATGGCTTAATGAGACTATGTCTAAACTTCCGCTTTACTTTGATGAAAGTTTTCTTAAAGACTTAAAAATGTGTTTCTATTCTTTATTATTCTTTACTTATGTGATGATGATATGCTAAGTGGCTTACTTGGACCCTTTCGGGGTTCCATGTGCCATGTTACGTCTAGGGGGTACCCTTGGGTCGTGACAAACTTGGTAATCAGAGCAAAAGGTTTAGAATGATTCTAGGATGATGTCTCAGAAGGTACATCTAGTAGAGTCTTGTTCATAGTGTGAAGGCACCACATTTATGAGTGAGAGGCTATAAGATGTTTAGGAAGTTACACTTCTTTCATTACTCTTAAGTCGTGCCATAGAGTTTAACTCTATAAAGTCTTCATTTTAACCCTTCTCTTGTGTCTTCAGGAAATGAATACACGAAGGGATAACGCAAGAAGGATGGACAAGGAAAATGTGAATCAAGGAATTCCTTAAGGTAATCAAGCTCCTCAAGATGAGCAAGCTCTGAATGATCCTCCGGTTATGACGGATGTGGCGATGAGGTCGGCTTTCCTAACATTGAACCGAGCCATGACAACACAAGCCCAAGCTATAACGTCTCAAGCCAATGGGGATGTTGGGCCTTGGGTGAACACTAATGTGAATTCTATGGCTTCGAAGTGAGCGATTTTGCTAGGATGAACCCCCAGAGTTCCTTGGTTCCAAGGTAGAAGAAGATCCCCAAAGGTTTGTTGATGAGGTTTGCATGATACTTGGTGCAATGGGGGTGTCTTCAGAGGAGAAGGTAGAGCTAGCCACCTACCAACTAAAAGACGTAGCTCAGATTTGGTATGAACAATGGAAAGGTGAGAGGCCAAGAGGAGCGGGTCCCATAGATTGAGAGGTGTTCAAAGAAGCATCACTTGATAGGTTCTTCCCCCTAGATTTGAGGGAACTAAAAGATGCAAGAACTCATAAATATTCGACAATGGGGTATGAGTGTGAAGGAGTACTCTCTCAAGTTCACCCAACTATCCAAGTATGCTCCAACCATGGTGGCGGACTCAAGTGCTAGAATGAATAAGTTTGTGATGGGAGTGTCCAAATTGGTAGTCAATGAATGTCGTTCGTCAATGCTTATCCCAAGCATAAATATCTCAAGTCCTATGGTTCATGCCAAACAAATTGAGGAGCAAAAGCTCAAGAAGATGAATAGGGAGGTGAAGAGGGCTAGGACCGGTTATGGGAACTTTTCCTATGCTAAGTCTTATGGGAAAGGTAGAGAACGATTCAAGCAAAGGTTCTCCAACCAAGGTTTCTCTAGTGCTTCCCCAATGGTCAACAAAGATAGGGTGTCTAACGCTAAGCCTCAAGGAGGGTATGATAAGGGAACTCCTACGACAAAGCCTACTTGTGCCAAATATGGTAAGAAACATGATGGGAAATGTCTAGCCGGTTTGGGTTCTTGTTATGCTTGTGGAAAGAGTGGCTATCAATTGAAGAATTGCCCAGCACTTGGCCATCAATTGAAGAATTGCCCAGCACTTACGGCCAAGGGAAGAGAAGCTAAGCAAACTCCTCCAAGGGGTTCAAACTCAAATGCTCAAAAGTAAAACCACTTTTATGATCTTTGATCCCGAGAAGACCAATAGAGCTCTCCAGATGTGATGACCGGTGATTAGTCCACAAATTAGACTCATTTAGGGCTATATTTTAATAGAAATTATGTCCTCAAATGCTTATTTTATCTCAATATCTGATGAAAACACTTAAGTTTCAGGTATTTCAAGTTTGAGGGAAAGCATGGGCACTACGTCGCAAAAAGGAACGAAAAGGGGATGAAAAGAACGACAAAATGAAGCCTGAGGTTCACCGAGACCACTTGGCGAATCACCGAAGGGTCTCACTTCACCTTTTGTTCCAGTGTGCTGAGCCCTGAAGGAAAGGATCAAATCGGCAAAAAAAAGGGAGTAGTCGGTGCATCGCCGAGGAGTTCCGTGAAGCAGTACTATGTCGCCCAATGACACAAAGCACGACGATGTTGAAGGATAGTGCAAGACGGTGATGAACTGCACCTAAGGGTGAATCACCAAGTCTATCGGCGATTCCGACTAATGTCGCCGAATGATCCACTGCAGCACAAATTTTTGAAAACTATAAATACTCGTTGAGAGTTATAGCTTAGTATAAGATATTAGTATCAAATTTTCAATATAGAACAATTAATATAATTTTAGTATTTCTATTTTTTCTCTAAGTTTGAGAGGGATTGAAAACTTAAAGAAGAAGAGGGTTTCATCTCCAAGGGTTTAGGCTTGGGTCTCTTGGAATCTTCATTCTTATCCTGTAACAAGACTTAAATCTTCATACCCACTTGAATGCAAGTTCATTTAGGTATAAATTTCTATCTCTTGATGTGTGGCTAAAAACCCCAATTCTTGGGGTGTGATTTAGCGAATATGGGTTAAGATTATTGTTGGGTCTTGCTTGCTGATAGATTAGATGTAGTTTAATGGTGATTTCGTCTAGTAGCTGTGGATGAATTTAAAAATTTTGTAGTTGCAAATACAAGTTTATTTATGTGTTTTCGGCTTGCGAGAGAGAGAGGTCGCGAAACCAAGACTACTAGATTGATGGCCTAAGGAGTGAGTCGACATGAGGTTCAGCCTGAGAGGGTGAGCCCTAGTCCCATATCCCAACACTCAGCTCGAGAGAGTGAGTGGGGTAAGGCGTAGGCTGGTCTTCATGTGGCAAGTGGGTGTCCGAGAGGAATCCATTTGAAACGGGGTAAGTTGCTCGAGAGAGAATTTATTCCCACATATAGCTTAGCCTAGTCACTATTACTCTATAAATTTTCTATCGAAAGCATGTACCCAACAGATTAAATTAACCCGTATTCTGGTCACATCCCAAGACTCCCCTCTCACTCATAGATTTCATTGTTATTTCTATTGTTTTTGCTCTACTTGTGACAAAACCCCCAAATTGATATTTGATACTTTTGTGTCCCCCTTTAATTTACAATGATTTCAATCGTTAATGTCTTTAGCTACGACTAGTTAGAACTAGATTTTATTTTTCTATTAATTCTCGAAACCACTTCCTTGGGACTCGACCCCAACCCTTGGTTGGGTAATTATACTATTGCACGATCGTAGACACTTGCATTGTAAGTTGTGTCGTTGATTACGCAAACATCAAAATGGCGTCGCTGCCGGGGAGTGGTGTTATTTGAGAATTCTTAGATTAATAGAATTTTTGTTCTTCTTAGTTGTAGTTTACTCACTTAATCTTTAGTTTTATTTTGTTGGTTTGTTTGTATCCAAACAAAGGAAGTGAGCATAGCGAGCTATACTCGGGAGCCAATGGAGTTTCCCCCATTAGAGGTAATGATGTTCCGGGATCGTATCCTCACCTTCAAATAAGTAGAGGGTGAACGGATCCACAAATCATGGGCAACGTTTAACGAACTGATCAATCAATGCCTAAATCATGACATTCTCGACATATCTCTCTTTGACTATTTCTACAGAAGTCTTGGTCCTGGAAACAAGAGGTTGGTCGACCAACTCATTTTGGGAGGCATCGTGAAACAGCCATATGTGATAGAAACTCAAATGCTTAATGAAATGGTTGAAATGAATCAAGAAGTAGAAAAGGACTTCATGTTGGCCGCCCTAATTACTCAGATGGATGAGTTGACCAAAAAGATGGTAAAGATCAAGGTCCAGTGTAAGAGGAAGGATAAATACATCCCTCCTCATGAGCGAAGAAGTCTCAAGGACATTGAGGTTAAAGACTTGAAGGAGTGCTCTCAATCATTCTCCACAAGGTGACTGAGCCAGATAGAGAGCAGAAAGAAATGAAGGAAGACATTCAAGGAATGAAACAGATGATTTGGTATCATTCCAGAGCTATCCAGCTGCTAGAGAACCTCATGGGTTATGCATCGCCTGATCTCCACCGGAAACAAAATGGGGGATTGCCTGGTGATACCAAGGCTAACCCCAAAAATGGAGTTTGAGTACTGATTTACGTCGTGCCATAATGTTAACTAAGTCGTTGTTTGGGAGGCAACCCAAACCCTTAAATGCTTGTAGTATGTTATTATTGAAATAAAGGTGTCTTGATTTTGTAGGCTTGGGCATGAAAAGTTTGTGAAGAGTTTGGATCGGCGACCTCAACAAAGACCACCGTTTGGATCCTCACCTTAACTGAAGGTCCTATAAAACTCGGCGAGGTTGATAGGCATTCAGATAATCACTGAGTAGTGGATCGAAATCAACTAATGTCGCCGAATGGGTAGGATCTGAATGGTTTTTATAAGACCACATGTTTTGACTTTCAACCTTTTTCATATTCTCTCACTCTCAATTTTCGCAAAATCGCACCTACTTAGTATTTTCAAAAATTCTCATATATCTTGAGTATTTTAGTTGATTTAGTAATGCTTGGATCTGTACTAATCTGCTGCCTAGCATCACAGTCTTGATTTGATCTGCCAAAAAAGGTTAGTCCTCAAAACCCTGCATTTAATTGTGATAATTATACTCTCATTGCAAGCAATTTTATTCCATGTTGTGTACTGTGCCTTTATGACAACTTTAGACTGTTCAAGTGCCTCTTCTGATTTGCTAATCCAACCCTTCTGCTTTAAATGTTGGAATACCGTTATGATGATTTAGCATGAATAAAATTTATGAGGTGTTCCTGCATCCTGTTTAAGTTGAGCAAAGAGAAAAAATGTAATCTTCGTTGATCTAGTACATGTTTTGATTTTGTTTTTGGGGGTTGCGGGTTGAAAATCAAGAAGATAGATGAGAAGTAGGCACGATGGGCCGATTGGCGAGCTTGGTCGAGCTCGCCAAATCACTCAGTGGTTCACCTATTTGACCCCATCTCACCTTTAATTTTATACTACTTAAGACATCGATTATATAGCTTTCGGTGAGAAATCTCAGATTTCCAAAAGCATTCGACGAATCGCCAAAAGTATCCTTGATCGCCCCTTGTCTGCACCCGTTCCGTTATTGCACTGTAATTTTCAGCGGACAAAGCGCTTCTCGCCAAAGTAGTTAGGCGATTCGCCGATCTATTAAACGAGATAGTCTGCAATTGTGTCCCTATAAATTTGATTTAGTTGTTCTAACTTTTTCCCAAATTCTTTGCAGAAATGGCTAGAACTAAAATTGCAAGAGAAAGCAGGTCACCCCAAGGTAAAACAAAAGGGATTAAAATAAATGAGGATGCAGCTGCATCCAGAAGCAAGGTTGCTAAACTTTCCACAGTTGGGGTTTAAGGCAAGGGCAATGATAAGATCCTTGAACTATCAGATACAAGCACTGGCAGTGATGGCTTTTATAGAAATGACCCCAACCAATCTGAAAGTGAAGATGTGGGTTCTGATAAGGATGATCTGTTAATAGCACAGAGGGCTGAGAGGTGAAATAAGAAGCTGAATGATCCATCCAGGATCAGAAATACCTAGCCTACCACTCCTACATCTCCAGTTCCAGAGCAGGCAATGGTATTAGCGCCTCCAGTACAGGGACATCCGCCTAAGTCGACAAATCGAGTAAAAGCTGAGGGACTGAGGACAATTCTGGAGGAGAAGCGGCTGTCCATAGACGGGGTTATAGACAGGCATCTAGATATAATGGAATGCTTGAGATACCATAAGTTCCAAATTTTCACCAACCCCCGCGGCCCTTATATTCAAAACTGGGTAAGAGAGTTCTATAGTGCATATAGTGCACTAATTCTCCAGAAAAAGAAACTAGCAGCAACTTTCAAAGAAGTAGACTATGTGGTCGTTAGAGGCAGGAGGGTGAAGTGTGATAGTGAGGCGATTAACGTGGTTTTGGGCATGTCCACGAATATTGGAGATCACTGTCAGCACTTGATCAGAACAAAGAAACTAGATGAGATGAAAAAGTGGTTAGCCCCACTAATTTCAGATGAGACTCCAAAATGGTTGGCGGAAGGAGCTCTGATTGAAAAGAAAGAGCTAAACATAGCAGCAAGGTTCTAGTTTGGTTTCATCAGCAGCACAATCATGATATCCCAGAATGAGTCGATTCTTCGCCTTGCCAAGGAAGCTTGCCTGGGTTGCATCATAGAGGAAACGCGGGTAAACTTGGGAGAAATCATCACTTTAGAGATACTCATGCGTGCAAGGCAGAGCCAGACCTCACTTCCATTCCCAGTATTGATCACAACATTATGCAAACAAGCTCGAGTACCTGGGGATGCACCTTCAGATTCTTCCGCTGCTGCAAGGTCTCCCAGACCTAATGTTGTTGCTGCTATTTCCCGACCTCCACTCACCCAGGCTTCCCTACTCCGGATGGGACAACTTGCCCTTTCTGCTGATCGTCGGGTTATCAATCTAGAGGCTTATGTTCCAAGCATGATCCAGATTGCCCTAGATGATGTTGTGACATCTCTGAACACTATCATTAACGCCCTAGCAGCCACGATAGCAGTGTGTGAGCACAACCAAGGGGCCATAGATGAGGTGACAACTTTTAAAGCTACCATTACTGAGCTACGAAAAGATGTAAACCACCTGAAGTTCACCGATGTGTCCATGATCTTTGGAACAAAGGAGATTCCAGACATGCCTGCAATCCCTCAGACCTCCACTAGACATGGGGATAGAGCAAAACATACAGTCGACCTTGACTCAGAGGAAGAGACTAACGAAGAGATATTTGAGGGAGCTAAAACAGACAACATAGCCGAGACTGAAGAAATCATAATAGATGTTGTTGTGCAGGCCTCCCTAGCATCTCCTGCTAGATCTAGTGGAGTTGGGCCTTCTGGAAGCCACTCCGGGCACTGATGCCCAGACAGATAGAGCGCCTACTTAGACAGGATCCCCTCTTTACCTCCTTCTCGGTATTTCTTTATTTTGCCTTTCAGATTATGTGTTAATTGCATTTGAGGACAAATTACTTTTATTTGTGGTGGGGTGAGGCTCACCTTTTGTGTGCTATTTGTGATTCGTGTTTTGTATATATTTGGGCTATTTCATTTAAAATTGTGTTTACACTACTTTCTGTGGATGTTTGAGCTCATGGCTCCCTATTGTTTTAAATTACAAAAATAATTTTGACCCTTCCAAAAAAAATTAAAATTTTCTTAAATTGTTTGCCACCTCTTGCGTGTTTAAAGTGGCTATTCTTTTGCAAAATTTAAGTCTTAGTTCCGATCAATACTGATGACTTGGATATTGCTATCAATTGAAAAAACATGAATGTGCAGCTACGACGAGACCAAATGAAGTTGCATAGACAATATGTGAACTCTTTCCATCTTTTTGTGATTAGCCATTTGTCGAATTGATTCTCTTGTAATGACTGTTGCACACTTGGGAAAGTGTGTAGTTTTGTTTGACTTAAGTGTCGATGCCTTGTGTGATTAGCTTACTTTGAACCATGCATGAATAAACGTAGAATTTTCCCCATTAGTCTGATTGATTTAGAAAGGTGTGCTCTTGAGATGATCTTAGGCAACTTTAAAGAGTGTGAACCAAATTTAACATATATCTCTTTTTTGGCCTACCCGTGAGCGTGTGAAACTCTTTTGAACACCCCTTGAGCCTTACCTTTCTTTGGAAGAAACTTGATGAACCCTAGAAATTACTTGATCAACTACCTATAATCCTCTTTATTTGTGGTTTAGTGAATAGCCAAAGGAGAAGTCAAGAAGTGCAAGAAAAAGTCTCTCTAACCCATGGTATTGCAAAACAAAATGGAAACCTTGAAAAAAAAAACAGAACGAAAAGAAAAAGTTATGGAATAAAAGTGCAAAAGGAATTGGGTTTCCAAGCAATACATGGAGAGTGAATAAAAGGATAATTAGAAGCACTAGAAGAAAAAGTGATAAAGGAAGGAAAAATGATGTTTTGAGAACACCACATCTCACGAGGATGAAGAAGTAACTAAGCCTAAATGACCATACCTTTGCACTCAAGCCCATTACAAGCCTTGAAAAGACCTTTTTGATCTTGAGTAAGCCGAACCGAAAGTCGATTGGAAAATAAGGGCAAACCTATGGGTGAAAACATGCATTGTGTTCCTCTCTTTGAGTGTGAGCGTTGCATCTGATTCCTGATCTTAAATTGATTAGCCTCTGTGTGTGCATATGGAATCATTCTTTGTGTGAGGGCATTTAGATACTTTTGTTGAGCTTGAACTTGCATTAGTAGAAAGTATTGTGAGCATGAGAATCTTTGGTAATGGTGTGTCACAACTTGAATCTTTGAGTACACAATTGAATCTTCGCATAAGTAGTTTGAAGTCTTGTTGTGTACATTCATGATTGAGTCTTGTGTAGCACTATTTTAGACATCCTTTTTGAACGACTGAACTTGAGTTTACTTGAGGAAAAGCAAAAGTTTAAGTTGGGGGTGTTGATGAGTCCACAAATTGGACTCATTTAGGGCTATATTTTAATAGAAATTGTGTCCTCAAATGCTTATTTTATCTCAGTATCTGATGAAAACACTTAAGTTTAAGGTATTAGAAGTTTTAAGGAAAGCATGGGCACTACGTCGCAAAAAGAAACGAAAAAGGGTTGAAAAGAATGACAAAATGAAGCCTGAAGATCGCCGAGTCCACTTGGTGAGTCGCCGAATGGTCTCACTTCGCCTTTTGTTCCAGTGTGATGAGCCCTGAAGGAAAGGATCAAATTGGCGAAAAAGGGAGCAGTCGGCGCATCATCGAGGAGTTCCGCAAAGCAGTACTATGTCGCCTAATGAAATAGAGCACGATGATGTCGAAGGATGTTGCAAGACGGTGATGAACTGCACCTAAGGGCGAATCATCGAGTCGATCGGTGATTCCGACTAATGTCGTGAATGATTTGCTGCAACACAAATTATTGAAAACTATAAATACTCGTTGAGAGTTATAGCTTAGTATCAACTTTTAGTATCATATTTTCAATATAGAACAATTAATATAATTTTGGTATTTCTATTTTTGCTCGGAGATTGAGAGGGTTTTGGAAACTTGAAGAAGAAGAGGGTTTCATCTCCAAAGGTTTGGACTTGGGTGTCTTGGATTCTTCATTATTGGCCTGTAACAAGACTTAAATATTCATACACACTTGAATGCAAGCTCATTTAGGTATAAATTTCTATCTCTTGAGGTGTGGCTAAAAACCCCAATTCTTGGGGTGTGATTTAGCGAATATGGGTTAAGATTGTTGTTGGTCTTGCTTGATGATAGATTAGATGTAGTTTAATGGTGATTTTTTCTAGTAGTTGTGGATGAATTTAACAAATTTGTAGTTGCAAATACAAGTTTATTTATGTGTTTTGGCTTGCTTGAGAGAGAGGTCGCGAAACCAAGACTACTAGATTGATGACCTAAGGAGTGGGTCAACATGAGGTTCAGCCTGAGAGGGTGAGCCCTAGTCCCATATCCTAACACTCAGCTCGAGAGAGTGAGTGGGGTAAGGCGTAGGCTGGTCGTCATGCGGCAAGTGAGTCTGTAGTGGCTAAGAAAGTTTATAGAAGTTTTCCCATTTCTTTGTCTCATATGGTCACTTTGGTGGACTTGGTGGAGTTAGACATGTTAGATTTTGATGTGATTTTGGGCATGGATTGATTTCATGCATGTTATGCTTCTATAGATTGTAGGACCCGGGTTGTCAAATTCCAATTTCCAAATGAGCCACTTTTAGAGTGGAAAGGGGGGAATTCTATCCCTAGAGGTCAATTTGTTTCTTGTCTAAAAGCTAGAAAAATGATCTCCAAAGGGTGTATTTATAACATTGTTCGGGTGAGGGATGTTGAGTCTGAAACCCCTTCTTTAGAGTCGGTCCCCGTGGTGACTGAATTTCTGGAAGTCTTTCCGAATGACTTGCCCGGCATTCCTCCCTAGCGGAATATAGATTTTGGCATTGATCTTTATCCGGATATGCAACCTATCTCCATTCCTCCTTATAGATTGGCTCCGGCCGAGTTGAACGAGTTGAAAGAGAAACTGAAGAATTTGCTAGATAAGGGTTTTATTTGTTCGAGTATCTCTCCTATGGGTGCTCCGGTGTTGTTTGTGAGAAAGAAGGATGGATCCCTTAGAATGTGCATTGACTACCGCCAATTAAACAAAGTTACCATAAAGAATAAATATCCCCTTCTAAGAATCGATGACTTATTTGATCAACTCCAAAGGGCTAGTTACTTTTTAAAAATTGACCTTCGGGCTACCACCAACTTAGGGTGAGAGAGGATGATATACCCAAGATGGATTTCCGAACTAGGTATGGGCACTATGAATTCCTTGTGATGTCATTTGGTCTAATGAATTCCCCGTCGGCATTTCTGGACCTAATGAATAGGGCATTTAGCCACTACCTTAATATGTTTGTGATTGTGTTTATTGATGACATTTTGATCTATTCAAGGAGTGAGGGTGAACATATGGACCATTTGAGGATTGTATTGCAAGTCTTTAAGGACTACCAATTATATGTGAGGTTTAGCAAATGTGAATTTTGGTTGAGGTTCGTAGCCCTTCTTGGTCATATTGATTCAAGCAAGGGTATTGAAGTAGATCCTAAGAAGACGGATGCAGTCAAGAGTTGGCCTAGACCTCTAACTCCTACCGATATTAGAAGTTTTTTTTGTTTGGCCAGTTACTATATGAGGTTTGTTGAAGGTTTCTCCTCCATTGCTTCTCCATTCACGACTTTGACTCAAAAGAAAGGTAAGTTTGAGTGGTCGGAGGCTTGTGAGTAAAGCTTCCAAGAGTTGAAAAATAGGCTTACTTCCGCTCTGGTATTGACCTTACCAGAGGGTACGGATGGCTTAGTTGTTTATTGTGATGCCTCTAGAGTGGGGTTGGGATGTATGCTCATGCAACAAGGTAAAGTGATTGCCTATGCTTCAATGCAACTCAAGGTACATGAGAAGAATTATCTGACTCATGATCTTGAATTAGCGGCGGTTGTGTTTGCTTTGAAAATATGGAGGGATTACTTGTATAGGGTCCATGTGGACGTCTTCATCGATCACAAAAGTCTTCAATATGTGTTTATCCAAAAAGACTTGAATCTCCGACAAAGAAGGTGGTTAGAACTTTTGAAAGATTATGACATGAGTGTCCTCTACCACCCCGACAAAGCTAGTGTGGTGGCGGATGCTCTTAGTCGATTGTCCATGGGTACTGTGACTCACATAGAGGACGAAAAAAAAGAGTTAGTATGTGATGTGCATAGGTTGGGCCGACTAGGTGTCCAACTAGTAGATTCTCCTAAGGGTGGTCTCACGGTTCATAGAGGCTCTGAATCGTCCTTTGTGGTAGATGTCAAGTCTAATCAAGACCTTGATCCTTTATTAATGTAGTTGAAAGAATCGGTACTCCACAAGTCCGTTGAGGCTTTCTCCCAAGGGGGAGATGGGGTACTTAGGTACCAAGGTCGTTTGTGTGTCCCGATTGTGGATGGGTTGAGGGAACAAATTTTAAAAGAGGCTCATGGTTCTAGATATTCCATTCATCCGGGAGTCACCAAGATGTACCGTGACTTATGGGAAATCTATTGGTGGAATGGTATGAAAAGGGATATTGTGGGATTTGTAGCCAAATGTCCTAATTGTCAACAAGTTAAGGTTGAGCACCAAAGGCTGGGAGGTTTGTTGCAAAATATACTAATTCCCACTTGGAAGTGGGAAGAGGTGAATATGGATTTTGTTGTGGGTTTGCCTCGTACTCGAAGGCAACATGATTCTATTTGGGTCATTGATGATAGGATGACAAAATCAGCCCAATTCATTCCCGTCAAGGTTTCCCTTTCGATGGAAGACTATGCTAATTTGTATATAAGAGAGATAGTGAGGTTACATGGAGTTCCTTTGTCCATCATTTCAGATCGGGGTACTCAATTTACTTCACATTTTTGGAAATCATTCTCAAAGGGGCTTGGTACTAAGGTGAAACTTAGCACCGCTTTTCACCCTCAAATGGATGGTCAATCAGAGCGCACCATTCAAACTTCAGAGGATATGTTGAGGGTGTGTGTTATAGATTTCAAGGGTAATTGGGATGATCACTTGCCATTAATAGAGTTTCCCTACAATAATAGTCACCACTCAAGTATCAGTATGGCTCCTTTTGAAGCCTTTTATGGTAGGAGATGTAGGTCTCCGGTTGGTTGGTTTGAGGTAGGTGATGTTGCTCTTATTGGTCCCGAATCAGTTTATGAAGCTATTGAGAAAGTTTGGCTCATTAGAGAGAGGTTGAAAACGACTCAAAGTAGGCAAAAGTCTTATGCCGATGTAGATAGAAGGGAGTTAGAATTTGAAATTGGTGATTGGGTCTATTTGAAAATCTCACCCATGAAGGGTGTGATGAGGTTTGGCAAAAAGGGGAAACTTAGTCCCTTGTTTGTGGTCCATATCAAATTTTGAAGCGTATTGGGAAAGTTGCCTATGAGTTGGACTTGCAAAATGAGTTGGCTCCGGTTCACCCGATATTTCATGTTTCTATGCTTAAAAAGTGTATTGGGGACCCGGTAACAATTATACCTTTAGAAGGGTTAGGTGATGATGATAGTCTTTCCTATGAAGAGGTTCCGGTAGAGATTCTTGACCTGCAAGTCAAGAAGTTGAGAAACAAGGAAGTAGCTTCCGTTAAGGTTTTTTGGAGAAATCATGTAGTTGAGGGTGCTACTTGGGAGGCTGAGGCCGATATGAAGTCTCGATACCCTCATCTCTTTCCTTCTACTCCTACTCAAGCTTGAGGTAAATAGTCCCTCTAGAATTTCCTTGTTTTGGAAGTCATGTGTAAGTTGTATGTTTTCCATGGTTTCCTTAGTTTATGCATGTTCTTGATGAAATTCATGCTTGATGAGAAAATGAGTTTTCATGATTTATGTTCCTCATGTTGTTGTGCATTTAGTATGAATGGCCTCATTTGACTTCATGAGATGAGTTGGTGAACATGCTTTAGTATGATTTTGAGAGTAATTGCATATTGGCTCCGTGTTGTTGTGTTGAGCATTATTTTAGTTGTAGAAGTGAGTTCCTCTATAAAAATGAGAATTGTTGAGTTTGGTGCATTTTGGGTGTTAGATGTAGTTCCTACTCCCTTATTATGCATTGATCATGTTGAGACGGAGTTGAAGTTTCCTCCTTTGAATAGTGCATTTGTAAATTTTGCATATTTTGATGTTTCATGCATGATGGGCTTCTAGTCTTGAGTTTCTAAATTAGTTTGGTGTCTAGATCATCATTTGAGGAAGAATGTTCCGAAGGGGGAGATAATGTAACACTCCGTAAAACTAATGAACTAGCTAGAGCCTAATTTGTAAACTAGTAGCCTAAATGGGGTTTAACGTAAAGATTAGAGTCGTAAAACAACCTCCATTAATAAGTACAAGTGTTTTTGGACTTAAATGTCAAGGTACGACCTCCAAGGACCAACCAAGGGTCCTTGAGGAGGACCTTGAGGCAGCCCCAAAAAGCTGCCAAAACAGTTTTGACCTACGGATGGGCACCCACGAGCCGTGGGTGGACCCATGCCCCATAGGTGGGGGTCGTGGGTCGAGGCTGGACCTCCCCTATTCCTCCCAAGTTCCAGTGACAAACCACGTTTTTGCCAGCACGGCTCATGGACCCACCCACGGTCCATGGGTGGGGTTTCGTGAGTGAGCATTGTAAGTTGATCATTTAGTTTTAGTTAGAGTTAAGGGAGGGGCTTAGGGTTAATTAATCAATTAAGTAGGATCGTTTAATACTAATTAAAACTAACTATATATACCTAATAGACCCCTAAACTAATTCAATTAGTTCATTCATTCAAGACACCAAAACAAACTTATTCCCTCCCAAATAGTTTTCTCTCTAAAACCACCATTGAAGAAGAAGAAGAAGAAGAAGAAGAAGAAGTCAAGGTCTAGGGCTCAAGAACTCATCTTTTCTACCCAAATTCCTAAGAAATATTCAATTAAGGTATGGTAGTTTGAATTCATGGTTAGCCTTTCATCCATGAAGCCCTAAATCTCTCAATTTCAAAGTATACAATTCTCCAAAAACCTAGGGTTTTCATTCTAAGTCATGCATTCTTCCTCAAAATATTTTCAATGATTCAATTGTTTTATATTATGGTTTAATTACTGATTTTTGCTGTTTTATGATAAAAATCCTCATGAATCCATGAAATCCCCATAACCCTAATTTACAACTTTCATATGGGTGAATTGTAGTAAGGTCAATTGTATAGAACTATATCATTGGAATGTAGGTCTTTTGATCATTATACTATCCATGTTGAATGTATTAACCCTAAATTGATTGCAAGAATGTGATCCATGATCCAAGGAGGGTAAGACATGGGAATTATGCCAAATTGTGGGCTTCATGTGTGCATGATTTATGAACATGATTGTATTATAATTATTGTGTTAATTGAAAGTTCATTCTCATAAACACATAATGATCATGATGTAAAAGTTCTTCTCACTATGTGATGATTCTAAGGTTGAAAGTTCATTCTTACCTATTAAATCTATGAGGTATTTTGTGTATTGTGTTGGGTGAAGGGTTTAGATGCTCCTTCATACTTATTAATGCAATTCAAGACTAAACATGTAAATTATGGGAAGTAATGCTTTTCACCGAGTGGATATTGACTATGAGATGGAGGCTCTTCCGTTAAGAATGTCCGGGTTTCTAAAGTTAATCTCATGAGATGGAAGCTCCCCCATTAAGTAAGGTTGGGTTTCTAGTAACAATCTATGTATCCCTTAACTATGTTCCCTCATAGGTCTTTAGCTAGTGGATCCACCTAAAAGCTAATACATTTTAGTTCTACCTTAGGCAAGTAGGACACCCTTTTCAGTGTGGGGCATACACCGGATTCCATGATAAGCTCACATGATCTATGTCGGTTAAGGCTTATTCCCAATGTAATTAAAAGATGAATTATTAACTATGGTTGCTCAAGAGGTTTTACTTAGCATAGGTAGGAGTATGAGATCTTACTTATGCATGACACAAGTAGACTTTGAGGGTATTCATGGTGAGTTCCTATTATGATGTGATGACTTATGTATTGAATATGCTCACGGATTATGCTTTCACCCTATTTGTCATGATAATTTTCAAACTTGATTATATGCATGCTCTTTAACTAAATGGTCCCTTTTTAGCATATCTTCATGGTTTTGTGCATGGCTATCATACTTAGTGCATTTTTGTACTAACCCATATTTCTTCTACATTTTTCTACAAAGTGTAGGTTCCGACGTTTAAGGCGATCTCTTCTAGTTCAAGCTTGGATCGACTATTCTCCAAAGCTTGTGGTATGTCCTCATGGATCCGAGGACAAGTGCTATATTGTTTTTTCATTTATTTCGTTGTACTAGACATTTTCATATTCTCTATTGTAAGTGTTGTGACCCTATTATTTTGAGACTCCAATTGTAGTAGATGGCTTAATGAGAATATGTCTAGACTTCCGCTTTACTTTGATGAAAGTTTTCTTAAAGACTTAAAAATGTGTTTCTATTCTTTATTATTCTTTACTTATGTGATGATGATATGCTAAGTGGTTTACTTGGAGCCTTTCGGGGTTCCATATGCCATGTTACGTCTAGGGGGTACCCTTGGGTAGTGAAAGGACGCCTCTGTCATTTATTTTTTATTTTTGTAACTGATGAGAATTTTTAGTGATTGTTCATTTTTTAAAGTATTCTCTCTCCTAAATTTCTCCTTTCTGTTATTTAACAATTGTATTCTTTTAATTAAAACAAATAATAAAAACATAGATAAGATACATAACAAATTAAAATTTTGATATTTTTAATAAATATTGAAAGTGTTGACAATGGTCCTATTAAATGTTAAAATATTGACATTTTGAAAAGTTTCTCATAAAAAAATGAGTTGAATCATTACAAATTCAACTCATGTCACTGCCGCCACTATATTTAAACACAACGGCATTCGGTCCCTTTTTCTTTAACAAGTTAAAAAGACTCGAGAAAAAATATGTTCATGTACATAATCAAACATTTATACAAACATATCTCACAAGCATACAAGAATAATACTGCTTACATGATTAATAGATAACTAAATCGTCTATGCTTGAACACATACAATTATGCTAGAACACTTAAACTTGCTAAAATTTAATTCAAGAATTACCTCTTGAAGCGTGATCAGATACCTTCAAGAAAATCCACAACTTAGGCATACATTCAAGTGAATTCACATGATAGACCCAACTTTATAGTCTTCTACAATGATCCCAAGTTCACATTCGAACTCTCTCAATACTTGGGTGGACAAGTTTTGTATATAAAAAAAAATAGATTATATGAAACCCTACTAATAGAGATTTCTTCCCACTCCAAAAAGGAGAATAAAAAAGTCACTCCCCTTTTTCTTGAACCAGAAAAATAACGCTTGTTCTCCCTTTTTCTAGAAAATAGGATTCTGAGTTCTTGTTAAATATGACATTGTAGGGACCACAAAATTAATTACTTAGGCTTCTTATTATGTAAATAATTATAAAT
The DNA here is from genome assembly GCA_029582725.1 of Solanum chiquidenum. NCBI lineage: Eukaryota > Viridiplantae > Streptophyta > Magnoliopsida > Solanales > Solanaceae > Solanum > Solanum chiquidenum. The sequence goes on along the minus strand of JAJOOS010002782.1, from coordinate 33,782 downwards.
AATTAATTTGAATTACTCTTACCATAATAAGTTACAAATCATTCCACTAGAAATTCGTAATTGCACTCCTCTATTTATATTTCGAAATTTCCCATTAAACACTTATGTAATTCTCCATGTTAAGATTACGGATACTAGCCAATAAATTTAATTACTGACTAATTTAATTAAATGATTAATTTCCTTTTGAGCACTGCTTAACTTATTTCATGTGTCAGATTCATAAATCGACTTGCAAGGTTTGACACGATGAAAACTTATAAGCTTCTCAAAAAAGAATATCATCAATCTCTATATCGATACATGAATTCCATCAACTAACTTATTATTTCACCAATATATATTATTATCATCCAATCTACTAGGCATATTGACTCATCTAAGAATGTCACATTTTAATAAATCAAAACGATAATCAATACATACAAATCATAATATATATATCAGGGTTGAGAATATAAGTACATTTAACAACTTAGAGAATATGCTTTTGTCAGTCAGTTTAAAACAACTATCTCTACTCGGTCCCGTTCAATACATACAAAATGCATTAGCACAAGAAGTTGAAACTATACCATTTCCATAATCAAGATAAATTATATATAATCTTGTGCTACAATCGTACCAATGACATGTCTAATTTTCATCCAAGATTGTGAACAAAAAACTTTATACTTAGAAGAATCGATGATTTAATCCTCTGTGTATAAGTTAAAACTCTATACACTAAATCATCTACTATATAAGTAAGCAGACACCATAAAAGAAATACATGATCTATTAAAACTAAATAATATAATTATTCTATAATAAATATTATATCTAAACATATGGTTAATATTATATAACCCAAGAGTATATGGCCTGAGTTGATTTGGATTTTTAAAATATCAAATCAAATTATTTGTGTCAGTTTTAAGTTTATAAATAAATAAATCCTAATAAAATTTAGGTTTTTCAACTTCAGATTTTTACAGTAAAGCATTCATATAAAAATATAATTAACTTGTGTTTCAGATATTTCTTTAGTCTTTTAAAAATACAACTAACTAAGGTGTTTTTTTAAAGAAAATAACACAAATTATGATATGGTGATGCACTAAAATATTTAACAAAAGAGAATAATGAACCACATAATTAATTAAAACAAATATTGCAAATAAGTCATCTGCGGCCCCTTAAAGTTATCCGCATAATTCATTTAGACACCTCAACTAGACCTAGTACCTATTGAGCACCTCTACCAACCAAGATTTGAACCGTTTAACCATTTTTTTCTACATGGCAAAACGTTTGTGAGTCACGCAAATGGGGTGCGTGAATCCATTTTTCTCCCATTTTTTGCCCGCATTTAACTCCCCCAACGTTAAATTTGTAATGGTAATTTCTCTTCCTACGTTCTCTTCTTCCCTAAATCCATATTAGAACCCTAAATCCCCAATTCTCTCTTCTTTCTCTAAATCTCCATCCTTTCTCTTGTTTCTCTTGTTTCTCTCTTCTAAATCAATTGTCTTTTATCAAATGTCGCAAAATTCAGTGAATATCGAGGAAACCGATATATGTAAATGTGGTGATTATTGCCGACTGAAAACTTCGAGGAATCCATTGAACCCAGGTCGTTGATTTTTTTATGCATAACATCAAAGGTTTGTAAAACTATTCAACATAAACTACAGTTACTAAATTATTCGAAAAATCAAAATTTTGTATATTTATTACTGTTATGTGGCTTTGTAATACCCTATATTAAAGTAAGTGCATATATGTCATTTAGCTCTTTTTTTTAAAAAAAAAAAAGAAGGCATAAAGCCCTAACAGAAGCAGCAGCAACGCTGCAACTAAGAAAAGAAAAAGAAAAGGGAGAATTTGGGAGAGGGAAATGTAGTGGCTAACTAGTGTAGTTCAGCCATAACAAGAAACAAGTGCTTATTGTAACTTACAGAGAAGAAAATCCAACCTGACTAAGCCAAAACTTTGAGGTATTATTTCATCCCTTAGTTATATATATATATATTCCTTATGGATTTGGGATAAATATTTTCCTTCCTGTACTATTTTACCTTTATCCTTAGTAGCTTCGCCATGAGAGACTCTTAATCTATAAATCTATTATGGGTGTTGTAATTTATAACCAGAGACATTAATTTGGACAGTAAGGTGTAATTTGGAGACAAAGGTAGATGAATAAGTTATGTAAATTGGCTGACGTTAGGAGATTAAGCATCATATTACTCTTGACCTGAATAATTAGAATATAGTAGGTTGATGAACAATCAGAAAGTCCAAAAGGGTTGGAGATATTTATCTTAGTCTATCAATTAGACGTAATGAGGAAACTAACTCGAGATATATATGAACGTGATTATAGATTGACCAAAGGAATTCGTACGAGTAATCGAGTGGCAAGCTTGGTAATTCGACAGGAGTACTGTGAGTAGTAATCTTACAACAATTTGTATTTCATAAATTTCATGATTTTTACATGGTTTATAAAGTAAATGTGTTACCGACTATTTTGAACTTGCATATGGGACAAGTCTTTTACTGGGTATGATACTAAAAAGATTATTTGAGATGATCTCAGTCTTACAAGATATGATTACTGTTATTCAAAAGGTTTTACACTTATTTGAGAAATAATATTTTGACAAGTGATTGTTAAACTTTGAAGAGATATGATTTGATAAGATTTAAATGCTTTGTTTGATTTTGAAATGCTTCTACTGATTACAAGAAAAAATTTAATGGGAGTAGACCTTGATGAATCACGTAGCTAACAGTGGGTTCGTTAGACCTGATGCACCTTGTAATTACTGATTACTAATAAATCCCTTACTAATGGGAAGGTAGATGTAACACCCCGAAAACTAGTAGGCTAAACTAGAGCTAAATGTGAGGGTTAACGTCAAGGGAGAAGGGTAAGAGACAAGGAAATGGGCAAGGGCCAAGGCAAGGGGCCAAAGCTACCCAAAATTGGCCAAGGCACTGCCCAACATGACCACGAGGGTCTTCACGACCCGTGGTGATGAGGCAGTAGCCTCCCTAAAGCTTCCCCAAAAAGGCCCCCCATTCACGAGCCACTTCACGGCTCGTGGTGAAGACCACGACCCTTGGGAAGGCTCGTGGGGTTTCCTTCACCTTGTGGGGGAAATTCTAGGGTAGCCAAGATACTGTTCAAGGGACCACGGGAACCTTCAAGGGTTGTGGTGCCCTTGACGGCTCGTGAAGATGGGCTTAGTCCCTAGAAACCACAATAAGAGGGGGTTATTTTAGGTAATTCCTTTTTAGATGGGTATTAAGTGAGGTCATTTTGCCTTAGTTTTATACACCTATATAAGCTTTTCAATTAAAAAAAACCAACCCATTAACCTCATTATTTCCAAAACCCCAAATCAATTCCCAAAAGTTCATCTTCTCAAAAATTCTCTCTCTAGAAAACTCAAGGAAGATGAAGAAGAAGGAAGTTGGAGCTACGGTTCAAGAAATAAGTTCTTCTCACCAAGTTCATTGGGTTTCATTGCTAAGGTATGGTAGCTCTTCATCCATGGATAGCATTCATCCATGGAGCCCCTTCAAAATCCTAATTTCAAAGATAGAAATTCCTAAAGGCTAGGTTTTAATTCCAAAGTCATGGGTTTCCTTTCAAAAATGATTCTAATGATTGAATTACTTTATATTATGACTGAACTGATGATTTATTATGGTTTTTATGTTGAAATTCCCAAGAACCCATGAAATCCCCTTATTTCCCATATTATGATCTTGTGATGAGGGTTTGTCAATGAAAGAGGGATATTATGAGATTATGCTTGTAGTAATTGAGTTACTTGAATTATGTTATTATCCATGTCTAATGTAGTGAATTCTAGATGTGTTGATTTGATATGAACTTTGATCCTTGAAAGGACAAATTATGATATTATGCTTGAATTATGAAGTTCAGTAGATGCTTTAAGAACACTTTGAGAGTGAAATGTCTATGATTATGATCTAGTTGTTGTGTTATTGAAAGGCTATTCTCATATACACTATTATGTATGACAAAGATATTATGATGTGAAAGGTTTTCTCACAATATGATAATTCTAAGGTTGAAAGGCTTTCTCACCTATTGAATCTATATGAAGACATGGGAGGTGAAAGGTTATTCTCACGCATGATCTATGAGCTATCTTATGAATTATGTTGGATTGACTGTCAAGACATTCTTCCATGAATATGAACTTAAGTCAAAACTTAATATGTAATCCGTGGGAAGTAATGCTTAGGACCGAGTGGATATTGAATATGAGATGGAAGATTTTATGCTAGTTAAGTTCGACTTCCCAATGGGAGATTCTCCTCTAGTTGAGTCCGGGTTCCTAAAGTATGTCTCATCATATGGAAACCTTTTACCTTAGTTGAGTTTGGGTTTCTAGTAGCAATCACCCTATTATTATTATTATTATTATTATTATTATTATTATTATTATTATTTAGTCTTGGGATCCTTCTTCATTAATTTATCCCAAAAATTATTATAATAAGTCCGATATAAACACGGAATTTGTTCTTCGGTAAAACCTACTTCTGGAGTCCATTTATGGATCCATGGAATCGAGAATTCTATGAAGAAATAAATTTGTTCAATTTGTTCCTTATAACAAATATGATCTGAGTGGTATAAATCATTAAGATCTGGTGAAACCTTTACCCATTCTTTATATAATTTTAGGAAGGGATCCGGCAAGATTTTAATAGTCGGATTGTGGTAAGACCACCAATTTAAAAACCAGTTTGGGATTGGTTCTGCAAATATCTTTGCACATATTTTAACAAACCAAGTATGTTTGTGTATGTCATTATTATAATGGAGGACTTTATCAAAAGCCTTAATATAGTCTCAATATGTGAAACTCATTGCGACTTTGTTTAGGCTGATTTGCCTTTCCTTCATGGTGGAAATACCCCAATCTTCAACAGATATGATCTGTTTAATTATCATTTTTGAGAAGTTATACACATTCTCACTGGTATTGTAGCCAGAAAAGTGTTGGAATTCAACACTCCCAGTATTTACCAAAATTGTTTCGTAATATGATCGAGTTTTGTATGACTCACCCGGGAAATATAAATCATTTACTAGGTACCTTTGAAATATCTTCCAAGGTTCTTCCTTTCTCTGAATTTTAGAGTTTTATAGCAGAAATATCATTTATTTCTTTGCTACTTTTTCATAAGACTTGATATCATCATTGTCTTCTTTCGCTATAGATGCAAAAGTATCATTTTGCTTCTTTTCAGATAAGTATGCCTGTAGCTATGCGTATAACGGACTGCTTTCTGGAATATCATCTAAATGTACTGACGATGATGTCGTACTTTGAGGGATTTCAGAGTTTATCAAACTCATTCCTCCTTTTTGTAGTATAATAGGAGAATTGGAAGATGATCCATATGACGATGATCCTTGGGACGATCTTCCCCTTCCTCTAGTATAACTACATTTTCCTCTTGCCTTGGTTATCCAAGGAGGATCCATCCTGCAAACAAAACATTTTGTCTTAATCATTATAAAGATCATAAAAATCATAATAATTTTGATAGTAATAGTTTTGATCATCAAATTCGATGACTTCTTCACAATTATAAATAGTGAAGATATCCATCACCATACTATCGATGATTTTCCAGCAAATTACTTCCTTCATATCTCTATTGAGCGGAAGGACCTTTAATATAGTAATTAAAGTTTTATCAGTAAAAAAGGGAGAAAGAGTAAGGGAATCCATTATTATGTTAAATATTCTCTGGATAAGACATCTGGGAGAGAGTTATCACTTCCCCTTTTATAATGGATTTCAAAATCAAAAGAAGCTAATTGTGCCTGCCACTTGGCGAATATTAAATTTGAGGCATCATGTTTGAAGTCTTTATCAAACATGTATTTAACTAATTGTGCACCTGTTTTTATCAAAAACTTTTGATTATATAAATCATCTTGGAATTTTAGAACACATTTAACGATTGTTAACATTTCATGCGCCACCGTCGCATATTTTTTCTGAGCATCACTCCATTTCCCTGAATGAAATCTAATCAGATGTTCAGTTTTATCATGAGGATTAATTTTTTTTAATATTCCTCCATAACCAGTATTAGACGCATTAGTCTCAACAAGCTTCTGCCAAGTAGGGTTAGCAAGAGTTAGACATGGCAAAGATTGAACACGAAGTTTAATATTCTTCACCAAGGTAGTAAGATTATCAGTCCAAGGTGACTTATGATCCTTCTTTAACCTGTCATATAACGGGACTAAATCTCGGGATAGATTTTTATAAAAAGGAGAGATATAATTCAAACTTCCTAAGAATCTTTGTAATTGTGTTCTATCTGTAAAAACATCAGAAAATTTAGACGCAAACTCAATAGATCTTTGAATGGGGGTTACCTTCCCTTGACAAATAAGATGTCCTAGAAATCTGACACTTGTTTGAAATTAAATCATTTTTGGTTTAGAAATCACCAAACCATTTTGTATAACAATTTTTTTGAAAATGTCTAAATGATTAATATGCATTTCAAGAGTTTTTGAATAAACCAAAATATCATCAATATAAACAATGATGAAATCCAAGTAAGAGTTGAAAATATCATTCATAATTTTCTAGAATTCAGAAGGGGCATTTTTCAAGCCAAATGGCATAACATCCCATTCATATTGTCCAAACGGGACATTAAAAGCCGTTCTATAAGAATGCTCTTTAAATATTTGAATTTGCCAATATCCTGACTTTAAATCAAATTTCAAAAATATATTGGCGTCATATAATCTTGACAGTAAATCCTTTTTATTTGGAATAGGATACCTAATCCATTTTAAATATTTGTTCAAAGGTTTATAATTTATAACTAACCTGGGAACACCACACTCTTTTTCAGCTGCATTATTAACATAAAATGCAGTGCAAGACCAAGGGGATTTAGAAGGTTTTATCAAACCCTTTTGTAATAAATTATCAATTTCCTTTTTGCAGAATTCGACCAATTCGGCTTTCATAAGAAAGAGTGACAATATGCTTTTTTCGATTCCAAAAAGCACTAGGATGATCAGCACAATTATCAATGGCCATTTGTTCAAAAATTAATTTATTGTTTTCCTGTACTTTAGTAGATTTCAAAGTATCAAAGATATTCATACTAAATAATTCAAGTTGTAACGAATCAATATGCTTTTGTTTCATATTAATTAAAGCATTAATATCACGGGAGATGGGATCAGTGACAAAAGTATAACTAACATCTTTATCCTTATAAGTAGCGGAAAACCCTTTAGCATCTATTTTAGTAAAAGGGTAAATAGCATTTATAAAAGGTGTTCCAAGTATAATTGGAGGGTATAACTAATATTTAACCAGGAAAAAGAAATGCGGAATGCAAACTTTATTTTGGCAAATACGCGTATTAGGCAATTTATACTTTATATCTAAAGCATGTCCAGAAGAAGATTTAACCATATGAGTTGTTTTCTCAAAATATTTTGTTGGCACAAGGCCTTCTTGAATACAACTAACATCTGCTCCACTATCAATCATAGCAATATCAGTTATAGAAAAAGAATTATTAATTAATATGGTGCATTTAACATACCATTTATGAGCAATGACAATTTGCTTCATTCCCAAAAACATATCTTTCTTAGGATCAAAAGCAACAGATTTTGTAAGAGTATTATCCTTTTCTTCAACAACATTCTTACCTTTGTAATTATTGGCCTCAATCTGAGAAATACAATGATCACAAATCATTTGATTCTGTTTAAGAGATTTAATCTCATTTTTCAAATTTTCAATTTCTCCTTTTAAATCATCAAAAGAAGTATCACAAATGACAACAGGTTGTTTATTAAGTCTATTATTAACCTCAGACAAAGAATACGGTGCAGAGTATTCAAATTCAAAATCATTTTTTGGTTTTTCAATCGGTTTTGAAGAACTAGCACTGTTATTAACAACCAATTGAATAATTTTTTCACGCAAATTATTATCAGTAACTTCTTTCAGGAGTTCAATCACATTATCAGAAGTAATAGTATTAATGTTCAAATCTTCGAATTGAGATTGTAATTTATAAAATTCATCATTTTCACATGAACAAGTATCACTTCGGCAAACGCAAGCATTCGTATTTACCTGCTGATTATTATCAGAGGATTCAGGTAAATCAATGTCTTCCTCAGAGCCTGATTCAGAATCATAATCGAACTCGGAATCGAATGTATAAAGGAAACTATATACCTTTTTCGTGCAGCTCATCATCCAGCTCTAAGGTTTTCAACTTTTCAAGCTTACAATTTGGTTCTATATGCCCAAATTTTCCACATTTGTAACACTTGATCTTAGCGAGTTCCCGCCTAGACCTATTTTTGGTAAATCTATGAGATTTACGATGAGCTCTACGCTCTTCACGTTCCTCTCTAGGTTTGTGTCTAGACCTCTTCTTCCTATAAGGTTTATCAGGGTTAGAATCTCCCTGTTTGGTGGTTTTGCTATTAGTAGAAGTACCGGGTAATCCAAACTGAACACAAAAGTCTCCTAGTTGAGATCTTTCTCTAAGCTTATACATCTTAAGCTGTCGAGATAGTCTTAATTCATTGCACAAGTTTATACCTTCTTGAGTACAAACTCCTATCAATTTTCCATAAGTATAATTTCCATAAGGGATTTGTCCTTGAGGATCCCTTAGCATTTTCTTACCTCGAACTGCAAATAAAGGAGGGAGACCATCTATAAACTTAACCTTCCAATGCTCAAGATTGTTTTCGGGTAATTCCATCACCCTACTCATATAAGTATTTTTATACCACCGAAATTCCCCTAAATGCCTACATCGTAGTCCATTTAAAAGAGTACGCAGTCTCATACTGATTGGTAAATCTACCATTAAAATGCTCTAAAATGGTTAGAACTAAGGTATAAACAACGTCTTCTCTATTAGCAACTAGGACCATGCCTAGGTTATCAACCCCTGGAGTACTCGAAGTAGTATTAATCACAGCAGCTTTTGCTTCGACACTCATATAATTATCCCACCAGCCTCTGAGTTGGCCAGTAAAACCTGCTATAATTTTTTTTCAAATATTCCTATCTGTATTTCTTACATTTGTACAGATAGCAGCATACATCAACATTCTATGAACAAGAATAGTAAGTTGTCTATCAGTTAAACCATCAAGATTCTATTCATAAATTTCAAACCCACTATAAGAGGTATTGGTCTGATTCCAGTCACGTTCCTCTATCAAAACATCTTGAGGGGTTGGTCTGGAATAGTAATAAGTTTGCATGCTGGATTTTTGAGCAAATTGAGTAGTATTACCACTATTCTTTTTCGGATAACCGCGAAGTTTATTAAACTCTAATGCAACATGCTCTTTAAAATCAAAAGCTTGTTCTATTTAATCAGCAAAATTTTCGGACAAATCCATCGGTTTTGCACTAAATTCAGAAAACTTTTTATTAAGAATTTCTTCCAAATCAAAAAGAGGTTTAAATACAAAATCCTGAATCTCAGGGGGTCGTTGTACATTGGCTGAAAGTTCTGGTACCTGCTTTGAGGCAGAAGATGTTTCAGAAGATTTTAAATCAGTTTTTATCTGAATTAGCAATGTGGTTAGTTCATCTAATTTTTTATCAAGAGAGCTAATATGTTCACCCAAAACCTTTACATAAAGTCCCAAATAATTATTTTGAGAAATTAAATTATTAATTTCATTGATGCTGACTGCCGCAACATTTTCTTCAATAAAATTTTAAAAGGCAATAAACGTAATACCAGTATTATTTGGTAAAATGAATGATGCCTGAGGGGGATAAATAGATTTAACAATATTACCAGATTCATCCTTATAACATCGTTCAAGAACGTTAATGAATAAAGGTAAATAAGTGATTATAAACTAGGGTACAAAAAACATAATATGATTATGTAACGCACACGTTTCATAAATTTTTTGAGAAATATTATTTAAATCATCGGTACTATAAGTGTCAAAAAAACCAAGTTTTAAATTGGTTCCATTTATCACTTGAAAATTCATTTTGAATATATTTTCGAGCCAGTGAACCTGGACTAAAATCTATTTGGTGTGTGTCCATCATCAGGTATCGTTAGGATTAAAATCCATTTCGGATGTAGAAGGAATATCCTTATCAAAGATATCGGAAGACTTATCATTTACTCGAACTATATTTAAACGAGGATCAATTTTGATTTTATTTTTATAAGCATATATAACAGATGATAATGTATGTAAAGAAGCAGTACGATTACGAGCTGGACCATATAATGGTTCAATTGGTGAAATATGCTGAATAGACAGAGATCTTCTTTCAGAAAATGAATGTCTATTATAAGGAACAGTTTTTTCATCAAACTGAATGCAAATCTTACCATCAGAATTCTGAGTAATATGAGAATATTCAGAATTAGTGACTGCGTCGGTTAGCTGAGCAGGAGGTATAACAGACTCTAACGTCAAAGTAGTAGGAAAATTAATTTCTTCCCATTTAATAGGTCCTCTAGTAGTGACTTTAGATTTGGCAAAATTAGTTTCTACCAAAATAGTTTGATCTGATGTATCATATAATTTACATCGAGGATTCAAAGTAGCAAATAATTTATAATATACGCGTTATGACAAACAAATCAATTCAGATCCAGGTGGATAATTATAACCATGGGTTTTAACATTCAGGGTTAAAGCATCTAAAATATTAGAATGACTCAGAGATAACTGCAAATTAGGCTGAGTATTAAAATATATTGGACCATAAGCAACAGTGGATTCTATTGAACCCATTAAAGATTGTCGAAAATTAAAATTTATCGCATCGCGAAGAGTAGCTAAGAATGTCTCAGGTAACCCTTTAAGAGTTAAAGGCTTAAAAGCAATTTGTACCATACCAATGTGTAAGAACTTGTATTGATTTTTATAAATATCAATATCTTGTTTATTCAACAAACGAATAGTCTGTTCGGAAGAATTTAACGCCAGAGATTGTTCAGTTGTTTTAACAACCTGTTTATTAGAGATTTTATCAAACCAACCATAATCATAAATGGTTTTTATATCAACTTTTGGAATAGTCCATTTGTTTAACAAATCAAGGCTTTGAGGTATATCTACCTCTTCCAATCGAGTACTTCTAGTACTAGTATCTCCTAGATCCATGATAAAGAGAATATATCTATGCCGAAAAACTTAACATCAATCTCATATTTACCACGAAAGTTCCTAGGCTCTGATACCAACGAAACAGGATCTCAGAAGACGACGGGCGGTAGTCCATGCGATCATCTTTATTATTAATATTATGATGATGATGATGATCGTAGTATGATACATTTCATCACAAGAGGTCTAGCCTATTATCTAGGCTAAATACATAAAAGACAGTAAAATAAAAGAGAGGACAAGTACCTGGAGACGAGCTCCAAACCAGCAGATGCAGAAACCAAACTTCCAACTTTTATTCAACCTTCAAAGTAAATATTATAAGAGAGATGTAGAGAGAGAGAGGGAGGGGGGGTTCAAAAACCTACCTCTAACTAAACACACTTAGTCCCTTTATATAAGAATAGAAGGAATCTTAGAAAGATAAAAAATTAAAAAGATATTGGCCCACACTTTTACAATGGCCACTAATAAAATGATAAGGTGGACAATGCTTTTGGCCCACTAACTTTTAATTTATAAAAGTATTTTGTCCTATTACATGTGGCCGACATATGTGACCTGCTTTAATCTTTATTAAAGTTTCTTCATTATGCTATATGTAGGGTCTTTAAATTTTGTTTTTTCCCTTAACAGCTGTAGCATTGCTGAAATATTCTTCCACCTGTTCTTGGAATTTTTTGAAGAGAGCATCGATATCGACTTCTTCAGTGCTATCAATATCTTGTCTTTCACCAGCTAGACACGTAGTGTCATCATCTTCATTAGTATGACTAGCAGATGCCATTGAAATATCATCTTTAATATCTATGTCAAGATTTTTCATCAAATCTTTCTTGACTTCTTCCATATACAATGCTATGGCTTCTGATTTAGAAATCAAACCTTTCTTCATTTGAAGTTTCCTTGTGATCTATTTGAATAGGCTGAGATCACTTATCACTTGTGGTTCTGATGTAGTAATATCATAATATCTACTAATTTTATCATTTATTGAGTCAAGAATTTCTTGGCCATGGACCTTCCCTTCCGGGGTCTTTTGTAATAACTTACTCCAAAACTTAGTATAAAATGTTCTTTGTAAGCAAGGAAATCCATCAGAAGTAGTATTAACTTCTACTGACCATTTCATGATCCAAGGAATAGAAAATTCTATGAAGAAATATATTAGTGACATTCCTTCAAAGAATATGTTATCATGTTGTAAGCTTATGATTTTCAGGGAGATATCTACCCATGAATGCTTTTTATTAGCATTCTCATATAATAAGGCTTTATTAAAGCCGTCAATATATCCCAGTAATTGTATTTTACTGCAACCTTTTGTTCAGGGTGGATATAATCCATTTCCTTTAAGTGACTCATTCCCCATTCTTCAGGCGCTAAGATCTTTTTATGATAATCTTAGAAAAGTTATAAACTTTCTTTGTATTTGCCGCGTAAAAGTGCTAAACCTCACATGACCCTGTAGCTGAGAGTATCATCTCATAATGCATTCTGTATTTATTAACAGTAGTGGTATAAGATGTTGTATCTAGATATCTGGACATTATCTCCCATGGATCATTTTTCCATTTGAGATCACTATGTTCTAAGAGAAGTATAACCTCTCTTTTGTCATTTAAATCAAACACCTCTGTGTTTTCATCATCCATGAGGATTGTAGAATATGCGGGGGGATTATTATCCGATTTCTTTTTAGATTTCATAAAATCTAAAAACTCTTTGTACATAGGGTGGTTTGTATCAATACCACTTGTTGTCGCAATATTAGTTATTCCACCAGCCTTTTAATTGGCTTGTAAATCCTGCAGTTATCATGTCTGCAATGCTCTTATCAGAATTCTTGTTAGTCTTGTAGATAGTACTGTACATTAGCATCCTATGCACAGTTGTATAAATTTGCCTATCTGTATACCCATCTTTGTTCCATTCATAGATCTCTTTCCCATTATAACTATTAGTTATAATATGTTCATGCTCTTCCATGAGTACATCTGGGGGAGTAGGTCGAGGATAGTAGTACATCCTTTGAACTGGTTTTCTGGAATATTTTTCTAAGATTTTATTAATCTCATCAGAAAACTCTATCTTTTTGCTACTTTCTCCTTACAAAAGGTTATTAACCTTTAAGGGTTTTAGGTTATTATCTTCAAAAGTCTTTTCCATAAAATTCTCCAGATCGGAGAAATCTTTCAACTTAAAGTCTCCAATTTCTAGAGGAGGCTGGACGCTGGGTTGAGCCACTTTACCTTTTTCTTTATGATCAAGGTTAAGTTGAGAGAAAATTTTATGAACTCTATCATGCAAAGAAACAATATGTTCGCCTAATATGCTCATATAATAATTAGCATAATTATTTTGTTTAATCAGGGCATTAATATGTAAAGTAGTGACTAAAGCAATATCATTTTCAAATAATTTTGAAAAAGCATTAAAATTAATAATTTTATCATTTTTATTAATTTGAAAGGATTGTAACGGGGGAAATACTGATTTAGTGATCTCTCCATTACTTAGAGTAAAATCTCTTTCTATGATAGAAATAAAGTTATGAACATGTTTGCACATAAACCAAGGGACAAAAGATATGATCACATTTTTTCCTGATTCTATCAAATCATTATAAAATTATTCTTGAAAACTCTTTTGTTCTTCTTTATTAAAATTCTTGAAGAACCATTGTCGAAAAGGTTTCCATTTAGACTTCTGAAATTCTTTAGAAATCTTTTCTCTTGCCGGTGATCCCGGACTAAAGTAAATATGTTTTTCAGACATCATAAAAACCTATTTAAGTGGATAACCAATCTGGGGAATTCATTTCAGATTCAGTTATATAAAGATCTGAGCTAGGTCTAGGGACAGGTCTAGCAATATTATCTCTATCAATCTTTATATTATCACATCTATAATTTTCTCTAATTTGAGATGTAGATGCTCTAGATGGAACCTGCAAAATATAATCAACATGAGGAATATATGAAGAATCAGATCTAGTCAGTCTAGAAGACAAACTATGATTATCAAACTTATTAGGCAAGATAATAAAGTCAGAAAATTTGATTTTTACAGTTCCATCATTCAACTGATCAATTTCTGAAATCTCATCGTTGATATTATTTTTAGGAAGAATCAAATGGAGCTAATAATGCTTGCCATCTTGCAAACATTTGTTTAGAAACATCATGCTTACAATCTTTGTTAAACATAAACTTAGTTGCAGTCTTTCTTATCGATCAGTTTATTTTAATGCTTACCCTAATCTACAGATTTCTTTGCAGGATGATAATTCTCTTAGTTCTCTGATGTTAAATGTTAAACTCCATGGTTATGATTATATGTCTGGCACTGAAGTTGTTTGCATTTGTTATAGAATTTATTATAAACTTTTACACACTCTTAATCCTATGTGTAAAATGATTGATTTTAGAGGTTTTGGACTTCAAACATGGTGTATGAACCTTCTTTGGTTGGAATCTCTTGGAAATCCAAATTTATAGATGGATTGCCATCTCTGTTTGCTGAAAGAGTAAGGAAAACACTCAGAGGCGACGGGGTTAGTAATAATTATGATAATTATACTTATGGAAAGTTGATAAGTGCTTGTGTACAGGAAGGGATTTCCTTATGCAATGAGATCAAGTTGAATCAACAGATCAAAAGGCATCGTCTAAATGAAAGACAACAGTTGGGTGAATTATGTGAGCAATTTGCTCTAGATATTTCCAAAGCAGCTTCTAAAGATAAAAAAGAGAAGCAGAAGGAAAAACACTCTTCCAAAATTAGATCTCGAAAAGATTTTAAGGAATGGAAGAGGAAGAGAATTGAAAGAAAAGAACGAAGGGGTGAAGGTAGAAAAAGCAAAAAAAGATTTTATAAATCTAAACGCAGATATGATAAGTCTGATACTTGCCACAAATGTGGCAGATTTGGTCATTATGCAAAGGATTGCAGAGTCAAGGAAAAAATTAAAAGCCTTGACATATAGGAGAGTCTGAAAGATTCTCTATATAAAATAATGCTAAACTTTGATTCAGGAAAATCAGAATCAGATTATAGCAGCCAAGAAGGATCCTCTACTAGTGAAGATCTCAAATCTCTTCACCAGGAAGATTATATGTGTTCCGACGAAGATTGCTTACCTTGTCAACAAGGATTGAAATGTGACAAGGAAGAGGAAGAAGAAGTAGATGATCTTCATAAGATCTACTCTCAGTTTAAGGAAATGAGTATCAATGTCATTGATAATGACAAAATCATAGAACTCTTACAAACGGTAAAAGATCCGGAGATAAGGGCTCAGATTATTGATAAGATCAGTAATACTGCATCTACCTCTAAGAATGATATAGTAGAAGAGATTCCAACCAAAGAAGGTTCATACACCATGGCTGAAGTCCAAAACCTCTTACTTGAAAGAAGGAAACTTATAAGTACCCCTACTACGATAAATGATCTGAAACAAGAGATTAATAATCTCAAAGAAGACATTCAAAGGCTTAAGGAAAATAATGTCATTATAGAAGTTCGTCTTGATAGTTTTGAAACTCGAAAGGCTTTGAGTAATAACTCAACATCTTCTTCCTCTTGCGAAGGAGAAAGCAATAACCTTGATTTTCTTAAAAATCTGAATTTTGGTAATTCAAAAGGTGATTTTTGACAAAGTCTAAAAGCTTTTACTTCTCAAAAGTTTTATACGAAAATAACTCTTTTAATAGATTACAATTATAAAAAAGAATTTATTGCGCTTATTGATAGTGCAGCAGATCTAAATTGTATTCAAGAAGGATTAATACCTTCAAGATATTTTCATAAAACTACTCATAGTCTTCGTTCTGCAAATGGCAGTAAAATGAATATTGAATTTAAACTACCTAAAGCCTTTATTTGTAAGGGAAAAAATTGTGTCCCTCAAAGCTTTGTTTTAGTGAAAGATATCACTAACCAGATTATTTTGGGTGTCCCATTTATCAACAACATTTTTCCTCTTACTTATTGGGATAATGAGAAAATTGTTGGTACTTGGAATAATAAACCTTTTATACTTGAGTTTATTACTAAACCATTTACGAGGATGATTAATGAATTAACCTCAAAAATGATTTTAAAAAATAATTAGGTAAACTTTATCAAAGGTGAGATCAATAGTATTGAGATCGAAAATATTCTCCAGAATCCTAAATTACAGAATAAGATTGTCATACTACAGAATCAGTTCTCCCTGGAAATTTGCGAAGATCATCCTAATGCTTTTTGGAATAGAAAGAAGCATGTGGTAAGCCTTCCTTATGAGGATAGCTTCGTTGAGAATAATATTCCCACAAAAGCAAGACCTTACTAGATGAATTCTGATTATCTAGAGTTGTGCAAAAAATAGATTGAGTCTTTGCTTTAGAAAGGTCTTATAAGGCACTCCAAGTCTCCTTGGTCCTGTACAACGTTTTATGTTAATAAGCATGCGGAGCAAGAAAGAGGTGCTCCTAGGTTAGTTATCAATTATAAACCTCTTAATAAAGCACTCTGATGGATCAGATATACTATTCTTAATAAGAAGGATTTATTAGATAGGGTTTATGATGCTATAATATTTTCTAAATTTGACTTGAAATCAGGTTATTGGCAGATCCAGATAAAGGAGTCAGACAGGTTTAAAACCGCTTTCAATGTCCCTATGGGTCAATATGAATGGAACGTTATGCCTTTTGGACTAAAGAACGCTCCATCAGAATTTCAAAAAATCATGAATGATATATTTATTCCATATAGTAATTTTATTTAGTCTATATAGATGATATTTTGGTTTTCTCAAAAAATATAGAAATCCATTTTAAACATCTTGATTTATTCAAGAAAATTATTATTCAAAATGGTTTGGTAATATCGAGCCCAAACATGTCTTTATTTCAAACTAGAATAAGATTTTTAGGATATCATATTGAAAAAGGTAATATTAGTTCTATCAATAGAAGTATTGAGTTTGCATCTAAATTTCCAGATGTTATTACTAACAAAACTCAATTGCAGAAATTCCTTGGGAGTCTTAACTATGTAGCTCATTTTATAAAGGATCTAGCTATGGATACAGTTGTTCTTTATGACAGACTTAGGAACAATCCAAAATCTTGGTCAAATGATCATACTGAAGCTGTCAAGAAAATTAAAGAGAAGGTTAAAAACCTTCCTTGCCTGACTTTGGCAAATCCAAATTGGGAAAAAATGGTGGAAACTGATGCTTCAGATATAGGATATGGTGGTGTTCTAACACAATATTTTCCTGATAATAAGCGACATTATATTGTCCAATTCTATTCTGGGAAATGGAATACAGCCCAAAAAAACTATGCCACGGTAGCAAAAGAAATTTTGGCTATAGTTAAAAGTGTTCTGAAATTTCAAGGCGATCTTTATAATCAAAAGTTTTTAATAAAAACTGATTGCCAAGCAGCTAAGTTTATGTTTAACAAAGATTGTAAGCATGATGTTTCTAAACAAATGTTTGCAAGATGGCAAGCATTATTAGCTCCATTTGATTTTGAGATTCATTATAAGAAAGGTGAAGATAATAGTCTTCCCAATTTTCTAACTAGAGAATATTTGGACTAATTTTGATTTATTCTAATTTCAGGATGAGACCATCATGGCCCCCTCCTTCCATAAGGGGAAGAGGAGGAAATAAGCAATTAATAGCAGCAAATAATATTGCGACAACAAGTGGTATTGATACAAACCACCCTATGTACAAAGAGTTTTTAGATTTTATGAAATCTAAAAAGGAATCGGATAATAATCCCCCCGCATATTCCACAATCCTCATGGATGTTGAAAACACAGAGGTGTTTGATTTAAATGACAAAAGAGAGGTTATACTTCTCTTAGAACATAGTGATCTCAAATGGAAAAATGATCCATGGCAGGTAATTTCCAGATATCTGGATACAGTATCTTATACCACTACTGTTTATAAATACAGAATGCATTACGAGATGATACTCTCAGCTACAGGGTCATGTGAGTTTCAGCACTTTTACCCGGCAAATACAAAGAAAGTTTATAACTTTTCTAAGATTATCATAAAAAAGATCTTAGCGCCTGAAGAATGGGAATGAGTCCCTTAAAGGAAATGGATTATATCCACCCTGAACAAAAAGTTGCGTGGCACTGAAGTTGTTTGCATCTGTTATAGAATTTATTATAAACTTTTACACACTCTTAATCCTATGTGTAAAATGATTGATTTTAAAAATGAAACTATTTTGATAGAAACCAATTTTGGGAAGTCTAAAGTTGTAACCCGTAGACCTATCAAGTGGGAAGAGATTGATTTTCCACAAGAGTGGTTATTGAAGGAGCAGCCCTTCCTAAAAATAATATCAACGATGAGATTTCATAAATTGATCAGTTGAATGATGGAACTTTAAAAATCAAATTTTCTGACTCTATTATCTTGCCTAATAAGTTTGATAATCGTAGTTTGTCTTCTAGACTGACTAGATCTGATTCTTCATATATTTCTCTTGTTGATTATATTGTGCAGGTTTCGTCTAGAGCATCTACATCTCAAATTAGAGAAAATTATAGATGTGATAATATAAAAATTTATAGAGATGATATTGCTAGACCTGTCCCCAGACCTAGCTCAGATCTTGATATAACTGAATCTGAAATGAATTTCCCAGATGGATTATCCACTTAAATAGGTTTTTATGATGTCTGAAAAACCTATCGACTTTAGTCCAGGATCACCGGCAAGAGAAAAGATTTCTAAAGAATTTTAGAAGTCTAAATGGAAATCTTTTCGAAAATGGTTCTTCAAGAATTTTAATAAAGAAGAACAAAAGAGTTTTCAAGAAGAATTTTATAATGATTTAATAGAATCAGGAAAAAATGTGATCATATCTTTTGTCCCTTGGTTTATGTGCAAACATGTTCATAACTTTATTTCTATCATAGAAAGAGATTTTACTCTAAGTAATGGAGAGATCACTAAATCAGTATTTCCCCCGTTACAATCCTTTCAAATTAATAAAAATGATAAAATTATTAATTTTAATGCTTTTTCAAAATTATTTGAAAATTATACTGCTTTAGTCACTACTTTACATATCAATGCCCTGATTAAGCACAATAATTATGCTAATTATTAAATGAGCATATTAGGCGAACATATTGTTTCTTTGCATGATACATTTGATAAACTTTTCTCTCAACTTAACCTCGATCATAATGGAAAAGGTAAAGTGGCTCAACCCAGCATCCAGCCTCCTCTAGAAATTGGAGACTTTAAGTTGAAAGATTTCTCCGATATGGAGAATTTTCTGGAAAAGACTTCCAAAGGTAATAACCTAAAACCCTTAAAGGTTAATAACCTTTTGGAAGGAGAAAGTTGCAAAAAGATAGAGTTTTATGATGAGATTAATAAAATCTCAGAAAAATATGCCAGAAAACCAGGTCAAAGGATGTACTACTATCCTCGACCTACTCCCCAAGATGTACTCATGGAAGAGCATGAACATATTATAACTAATAGTTATAATGGGAAAGAGATCTATGAATGGAACATAGATGGGTATACAGATAGGAAAATTTATACAACTGTGCATAGGATGCTAATGTACAGTACTATCTGCAAGACTAACAAGAATTCTGATAAGACTATTGCAGACATGATAACTGCAGGATTTACAGGCCAATTGAAAGGCTGGTGGGATAACTATCTCAGTCAACAGCAAAGGGATAGCATTCTTCAAGCAGTTAAGCAAGAAGGGCAGGAGGTGACCCAAAATGATGTATATACCTTGGTTCTAAATATAATAGAATATTTTTCAGGAAGATGGTCAGATAATAGTGAGACCATAAGAACTTTACTTCAAAATCTGAGATGTAAGACGCTTACGTCATTTAGATTTTATAAGGATGTTTTCTTATGCAGAGTTATGGAACTACCAGAGTGTAATAGTACTCATTGGAAATCCAAATTCATAGATGGATTGCCATCTATCATATTCATAAGTAAACAAATTGATGAACTATATCACCTATAGATACTAACAATCCATGGCTCTTATACCAAAATATCACGGATCGCTCAGTAGACTCTAGGGTCATTTAAGAATTCGTTGTAATCTAGATCAAGTGTTTATGAAATCTTGCTACTATCCGGGTCCTCCCTTCACACGGGTAATCCAATGGATCTCTTCACAATGCCTTTCATAAACCATGCCTAAGCACACCTGGATTACTTAAATTCGACCTTATTATTATTATTATTATTATTATTATTATTATTATAGTAGTAGTAGTAATATGTATTGTAGTAGGACTCTAAGTATAGTTAACTTAGGACTCTACAATTCTCTCCGATATAAGGAGCTTGTAACTCAACAATATTTTTATCAATACAATCATTGATTTCTCTAATCCTAGACTTGAGATTTCTACATGTACCACCATCTTTAACTCACCCTTAGCTCTAGACCGTCTCCATCACATCATGTTCTAGGGTGAGCTATTCATTCTAGATCGTGCTGGATTCTCTCGGTCGTGGGCATGATGTCCTTAGTTTTCGGACACAAACTATTTTATTTATTTATTTCTGGTATCTTTGATACCCTTAGACTTGGTATTTGAGAATTAGTTGTCTTGACGTGATGACTTTCAGATTATGAGAAATAATGTTTAATAGACTTTAGTGGATTTGTATTTCTTACCTTAATAAGATTTGAGCTTCCACATTATTGTTGGATTTCCTAAGTTATACAATTAATATAAGTTGGGATTGAATTTGTTGGTTCACCCACCTAGGAGGTTAGGTGTGGATGTCACTCAAGACTCATTTTGGGTCATGACAAAAGTACTATAAATTACAATAATTAACAACTTAAAATATTAAAAAATATATACAATTTATGTTTGACTCTCCAAATACTATCTATGTCACAAAAATTAGGACAAAAAAATAACACACATGCATATTGAACTCGTACTGCCACAGGCCTATATATTTATAAAAGCACATATTTGCATCGACATATGCATAATATGGCCATGTTTGAACAAGCCCATTATAGTTTAAACTCTAAAGATAATATAAGAAACGAGATAATTATACACACTAAAATAATGCCCAAGATTTCAAAAAGATAATATCCATTGCAAATATTTTGTAAATAGATATGAAAAAATACATATACATAATTAAATGTAATTATAATGTTTAATTATGTATTTATACAACTTGTTTGGTTCAATTCTTATATTACTTTTTACTTTGATCACAATTAAATAAAATATTATCGATTTTCAAAATTTAAAACTAAATCAAACTAAGAGAATGTTACTTTTATTTTTATTAGAATTTTGATCGGGCGATTTTACAATTTCTCGTGAACACTCTTAGAAGTGGGTAAAGAAAACCTAACACAACTAGCTACTTTATAGCTATACTATTTAAAAGAGAGCTTTTATATTGTAAATTCTTTGTAAATAAGTTTTTCTTTTAATCAATAGTGAATTAGTTGCTTCGTAGAGTTTTCACACAATTTTGTAGCTCAATTACTTAGAAGAGTGATATAATCGACTAGTGCATAAACATATATTTCACGAGTTGACATCACATTCTTTAACACAGAAGAATTTATTTTATTAAAATATAAGAGAGAATAGAAAATATACCATAAGATCTTATACTTTATAGTATAGGATCATGGAGGACTAAAGACGCAACAACAAATGATTAAACAAATAAAAATAAAAGAAAATATATAAATTCTTCTCTAATAAAGACAATCAAATCAATGACCCCCTTTGACCGCAGAAGCTTTTGCATTATTGAGAAACCTCTCTATTCTCCCAAAACTGTTGGAGGAATCATAAGCATATGGTTTGCCTGTCGGGGTATAAGCGACAATAGCAACATCTTCTCCCGTTGTGATATGAAATTCATGTGCTTCCTTGACAACACTTGCCCATAGATTTTTGAAAGCTACCATGTGTTTCACTTTAGATGTTATCATCTTCAGTTCAATCTTCTGTCGGCGTATAATTTGAGTTTGTGCCATTATAACAGTTTTTGGGGAAGGAAGATGGTTTGACAGAATAGGCTTGAGAAACTTTGGGAAGAAAGTTGCGCAATTTATAGGTGATGGTATTTTTATTTTTTTTCGTAATTAAGTCAAATATATAAATGAATTGCTTATTATGTATTTTTCTTTGAGATTTACAATTCTTAAAATACATCTTGACTCCAATTTTGACGGTATATGAGTAACATTTTTTCCTTTCAAGTATTTCAAAAGATTTACAATCCTTAAAATACATTGACTCTAGTTTTGACGGTACATGAGTTAAATTTTTTCCATTCAAGTGTTTCAAGATATTTACAATTCTTAAAGTACATTTTGACTCCAATTTTGACAGTACATGAGTTACATTTTTTCCATTCAAGTGTTTCAAGAGATTTACAATCCTTAAGATACATTTTGACTCCACTTTTGTCAGTACACGAGTTGCATTTTTTCCATTAAAGTGTTTTAAGAGATTTACAATCCTTATAATGCATTTGACTCCAATTTTGACGGTACATGAGTTACATTTTTTCCATTCAAGTGTTTCAAGAGATTTACAATCCTTAAAATACATTTTGACTCCACTTTTGTCGGTACACGAGTTGCATTTTTTCCATTAAATTGTTTTAAGAGATTTACAATCCTTAAAATACATGTAGACTCCAATTTTAACAGTACATGAGTTACATTTTTTCCATTCAAGTGTTTCAAGAGATTTACAATCCTTAAATACATTTTGACTCTAGTTTTGACGGTATATGAGTTAAATTGTTTCCATTCAAGTGTTTCAAGAGATTTAAAATTTTGAAATACATTTTGACTCTTATTTTGATGGTACATGGCTTACATTTTTTCCATTCAAGTGTTTCAAGAAATTTACAATCCTTAAAATACATTTTGAATCCAATTTTGACGATACGTGAGTTGCATTTTTTCATTGAAGTGTTTTAAGAGATTTGCAATTCTTAAAATACATTTTGATTCTACTTTTGACGGTACCCGAGTTACATTTTTTCCATTCAAGTGACATCTTCTAATTTTCCAAAGTTACTCCAGTTTAAAAATTGGCTATTTTTAGTTAAATTTTTAAAACTTTTTTAGATTTATAAAATATGTAACTCATAATTTTTTTCCATTTTTTTGCATTATTTATACTAGTTTAATTTATTATTTTCATAATTTTATGTGTCCTCTATGTCAATACTAGAAGTGGATGGCCCCGTGCCAGCACAGACCCAACATAACAAAAAAATCAATTAATATGAAATAGAGAGAGTATAAAAAATAATTGAATTATTCTTCAAAAAGTGTTCAATCCTTACTCTTATTAAGACTACTATTTCATTCATTCCTTTTCGGCGCAAAGCCCTCCAGCTAGGGAACTCTTCATCGAATAGAATCCTTCTTTCGATAATTTCATTTACTTCTTCAAAAAAGGTGATCCTAACTCAGAATTTTTTTCATCGGTACTTATATGACTATAAATATTTTCATGATGTGGAATACACACTACAAATTGAATTTTTAACTCATGAATCATTGTAATAAGCCATGCGAATCTTAATTCGAAAAGAAAATTATTAGGTACTGCAAATATAATCTCGGCATTAGTTAAAAATATTTAGGACCAGATTAGTCCAACAGAAATGAGAATGGGCCTTGCAAATTTATCTTTGGTATTCTTCACAGATTCATTTGTAACATCTGAATAAAAAAAAATACTAAGATATTGGGCATGTGCTAGCACGGGCTAGCACGGGCACCTGTATCTAGTATGTACATATGAGAAAGAGAGAGAGTTAGCTGAGAAAAAACAGAATTAAAAAGGTTAGAAGCTATGGTTAATGACGAAACTAAAGCTTCTCATGGGTCTTATTTATCTTCTCTTTTTTGTTCAACTTGAAAAGGGAGTAAAACATGACTACGAACCACAAATAAATGCATTACTTTGATAAAATCGGATAAAAAGGCGTAGTAGGTAATCTTCAAAAATTAAGAGTTTTGATTTGGTCGCAAACCTTTTATGTTATTTCTTATTGATCTATTTTGGAGTAGTAGAGATGATCATTTTCTCGACTTGGTGATTTTGACCTATCAAACAATTTCTTGAGAGCCTGTTAAATTTCTACTCTTGTGTTTGGGGAAAATGTGATCTAACAACCTTCTTTTTGCTTTAAATAAGCATAAACTTTTCGCAAAAGGTGTGACCATTGTTGATCAGCATTTCTAAGATCTTAAGAGGGTTGAAGATTAACGTAACTATAATTAGATAGTTTGTTATTTTGGGAACATCTCAATTGAGGTGGGAGCTCTGAATGATGTTTTTTTTTCCTCCTCTTGCTAGTATTTGCAGGTTGACTCTGGAAACTGGAATTCGGTTATACTTGGAAGGTCAAAGGAGTGATCACCTGGCTATCCATCTATCAACACTTCCTCAAAGTATCCAACTAACAGATGATCTTAGCTATGAGCCTGTCGATGAACGAGGGTATCTTGAACCTGTCAAATGGAGCATATTTTCACATGTTTGCACTGCTCCAGTGGAACACGGATCGATGACTCTGCTTCTATTGTGACCAAGGTCTGATTTGAGGTGAAGGTTATTGGAATGAAGAAGGTCCTCTTCCTGAGGCTGGGATTCTCGATGGTCGAAAATCAGGTTTGATCTCAATGCCCCATTCAGTACAAAGCTAAACCAACCCCAGAAGCCAACAAAGGTGGACTTGAATTCCGCGGTGTATCCTGGTGGTCCACCTTCACCAGCAAGAGCGCCAAAGATGTCGCACTTTGTTGATACAACAGAAATGGTAAGAGGAATCACCTTGTTACTGGTGCAAAGCTGTGTGTAGAAGATAGTAGGATAAGAATGAAAGTGAAGTACTCTGATCCCTCTTAATCATACTTACAGAGGAGTCATTGTTGATATAAAGGATTGAATGATTGCATTTCATGCTTTATCTATCTTTCTCTATAGGACATTGTGTATTCTAGCTTCTTCATCTGATATTTGCCCAGATATGCAAAATGGTGTTATAGCAAGGTCAAATTGGCCTAGTTAAAAGTTGAGAGTCTAAAGAAACTATGAACTTTTGCTCCATTTTTGCTATTTAAAATGGGACTTTTTCTTTCATTTGTTAATGAATGTTGGAGATTTGATTAATCATCATTTACGGCTCAAATATAATTGATAGATACATTAGTTATGTTACTGAGGGAATCTTTTGTTTGCGCAGTTGGCTATATATTGCATTAAGACATTGTGTTATACACGAACCATTTAGACCAAGAATACCAACACATGAAAAGCTTGTGAGTGAATTCAGCCACTCAAACAATCTTGCTATACCAACTCAACTACGCTGAAGGCTTGTCGAGATCCCAGAAACACCAAGTGATTTCATTGATGGGTTGTATACTATATGCGGGGCTGGCAGCTCATATCTCCGACATGATTTTGCAATTCACATGTAATTGGTATTTCAAACTTGCTCTATAATGTCATCGTTATGTCCTTCTAATGGAGTTCGGAATATAGCTGTTACTTTCTTGTTATGTTTTATTTTTGTTAAATTATAATTAGGATTGAGATATAGTTGATTGCCTCAACCTATCGGTTGTTAGTAGATCAGGTGATAATGTGTCTTGTTAAAAAGGCAGGTATACTGCCAACATACCAACAGAGAACTCTGCTTTCTGCAATGCCGATGGTGACTTTTCTGATTGTTCCTCAAAAAGGAAGTAGTTGTTGTCTGTTTGTATTTATCGTCAAATATTTTTATATGTGCTTCGGAACTCTTTCTACTCAGTACTCTCTGTTCATGATGTAGAGCTACGGATTGCCTGGTGAAATTGTGATTTGACTAAGGATATGCCGCTGAAACTTTTGGAGTTTATTACTGATTCTAAACCTCAAGAAGCATCTGATGCCATTGAAAACATTAATAACCTCCATCCTTCACCTGATCGAAGTGAGGGGGCAGGCTAACAGCTCTATGCAAAAGTGGTAAAGAAGGAAACCATCTTTGCAACTCTCATCAAATTGTGTAACTCCTTTGATCACTTCATCTATCATTTTACTTGTATATACAATTTTTTTTTCCAGACGAAGGGTGTCCAATTGGACATAAAAGTTATTGTCACGACCCAAGGGTACCCCTAGACATAACATGGCACATAGAACCCCGAAAGGCTCCATGTAAGCCACTTAGCATATCATA
Organism: Solanum chiquidenum; assembly: GCA_029582725.1. Taxonomy (NCBI): domain Eukaryota; kingdom Viridiplantae; phylum Streptophyta; class Magnoliopsida; order Solanales; family Solanaceae; genus Solanum; species Solanum chiquidenum. The sequence continues at coordinate 7,287 of JAJOOS010002782.1, read as the reverse complement.
ACAAAAGTAAAGAACAATAAAAGAGTAAAAACATATTTGGAGTCTTAAGAATGTTTTCATAAAAGCAAAGCGGAAGTCGAGACTTGTTTTGCCATCTATTACGATCAAAGTCTCAAATAGGGTCACAACCCTTACAACAACATCCAAAAGTCTGATACAATGAAAGAAAGGAACTACAAAATATCACTCCTCCTCGAATCCATGAGGACTCACCACTAGCAAGGAGAATAGTCGATCCAAGCTTTGACCAAGAAGGAGATCACTTCAAGAACCGGACCCTACACTTATGGAAAATGTAGAAAATATGGGTTAGTACAAAAATGCACCAAGTATGATAGTCATGCAAGAAATCATTGAAATATGCTAAAAAGGACATTTGGTTGAAAACCATGCAATTTACCAAAGTTTGAACTCATCATGAATACATTGGAAATCGTAAGTCATAAACCATATTGTCATGCATAAATCATTATATCATAATGGCGACCTATCATAAGTACCCTCAAAGTCTACTTGTGCACTGCATGAGTAAGATCCCATAATCTTACTCATACTAAATAAAGCTTCTTGAGTAGCTATGGTCTATAAATCATATCCTTGTCCATATTAACATATTAGGGAATAAGCCTTAACCGACATAGACCATGTGAGCTAAACATGGAATTCGGTGTCTACCCCACACCGAAAAGGGGTTGTCCTACTTGCCTAAGGTAGAATCATACTCTTAGCTAGGTGGATCCACTAGCTAAAGACCTATGAGGGCACAGAGTTATGGGATAAGGAGATTGCTACTAGAAACCCAGACTCAACTAATGTAGAAGGTTTCCATCTCATGAGATACCTATTTCGGGAACCCGGACTCAACTAGTGTATAAGGAACTCATTGGGAAGCCGGACTCAACTATCATATAAGCTTCCATCTCATATTCATATCCACTCGGTGCTAAGCATTAATTCCCATTGAGTTCATAATAAATCTTAACTTAAGTTCATAATTATGGAAGAATGTCATGCCAATCAATCCATCATAACTCATACTATAGCTCATAGATTCAATGGGTGAGAATAGCATTTCAACCCTAGAATCATCATATTGTGAGAACACCTCTCACCTCATACCATATTCATACATAACAACTAGATCATAATCACATTCACTTTACTCTCAAAGTGTTCATAAAACATATTCATAGATCTCATAGTCATGCATAATTCTCATGCTTTTCCTTCAAGTACCATATGTAACATTCAATAAATATATCTAGGATTACTACATTAGATATGAAAGATAACATGATTCAATTACAACAATTATTGTAAGCATAATTTCATAAAGCTCTTCTTTCTACAATTCACCCACATCACAAAGTCAAAATTGGGGAATATGGGGTTTCGTAGGTTCTTGGGGAAAATCATTATAAATCCACAATAAATCTTCAATTTAATCATAATCCATCATATATCAACCATTAAAAACGTTTTTGGAAAGAACCCACAAGATTGAAGTCAAACCCTAACTTTGGGGGAAAACACTAGTTTTGAAATTGAATTTGGAGGGACTCCTTGGATGGAGATTATCCAAGGATGAAGGACTACCATACCATAGTTATGATTCTTCAAGGAAATTGAGTGAGAAAGCCTTGTTTCTTCAAGCTCTAGCTTCAATTTTCCTCTTCTTCTTCCTTGTAGTTCTAGAGAGAGAATTTTCTTTGGAGGGATGAAGTTTTGGGTTTTCTTTAGATCTTTGGGGGAATGACTTAATTGGGGGAAGTTTCAGTCTAAAAAGCTTATATACTTTACTAGGGAATGAGTAAAACAATGCAGTGTTAATTTGGGAGAATAACTAAAGACCCCTAAGATTTTAACTTAAAATCAGCCTACTTGCATTACTTAGCTCGCCAAGTGGACCCTTGATCCGCCTAATTTTCTAGAATTCCTCCCCATGGAGGCAGCCCACTAGGCGATGGAGAGCTAGGGCCTTTGGGCGATGCGCCAACCTGGTCGGCGAGCCCCGACCTAGCTCGCCTAAATTTTCAACAGCTAGGTCATGGGGACAATCCACTAGGCAACCCTAAGTGACACTTGGCGACTCGCCAAGTCACTTGGGCGACCATGCTGCCCCTCGCCAACTTTGTATGGGGAGGAAATGCTTTTTTCCTTGGTCAAAATTAGGTCCCATAGGCTCTTTCTCTTAACCAAGACTTGTTAACCCTGCACACTTAGCTCTAGTCTAGCCTACTAGGATTTCGGGTGTTATAGTTATGTTGTCGGGCTGCACGGATCCGCTATTCATTTTATTTGAAATATACTACTTCCTCAGTCCCTAATTACTTGTCTAATTTTTTTACTTGTTCCTTTTTACTTGTCCATTTTTACAAATAAAGAAAGGACAATATAAGTTGATTTTCCCTCGATTTTTTTGGACTGGCCCTATCTGTCGGTTTTTTCAGCTAAATATTATTATTATATTACCAAGAATAAGTTAAAGATTGAATCGTCACTTAGTTCTTTTTTCTTGAAAAATTTGTCAGTTATTTACAATTAGAACGAAGAACCTAAAAATAGTGTGAAGTCACATTTTCAACTATAATTATTACATATGATATGAAGTAAGTTGATTTTAACCTTTGAAGATAATGTACTTGTGATGTTTTAATTTATTTGTCTTACTTTTTTTTCTATGATGTATTTTCTTTTTAGAAGAGTGTCTTTTCTTTTTTGTCAACTCTTTAATTCCAATTTTTTCACGTAATATATTTAAAACCACAAGATTAAATGATATTTTGATACATTCTACTTATCTTTACTTTAATTAATTAAGACTATTATAAGATTAAAAAGTTCTTTTAATTTTTTCTTAAATTATGTATTACGTTAAACTGATTGGAGCAGTTCCACCTCTTGAAGAACAAGCTTTAGGACGGATTAGAGGTGAAATTGTCGATTGATCGGTGGAGATGTGGATGAAACTTTCCTCTTTCCACTTTTAGTTCTATTATTCCAGATTTTAATTCTTTTCATTTCTAATTTCTCTTTATTTGTTTTGTTTATTGTTTACTTTCTTTCCTGTCTTTATTGATTGGGCCTGCTGACTTGGGCCTGATCATTTGATGTATATTGCTCTTATTTTGATTAATAAAATCTGGCCCTTTGGCCTTTAAGTTAAAAATAAATAAATAAATAAAATAAATTGAAGAAGACGAAATAATAAATATGTGTAACTCATGAGAAGAGCCTTTAACGCGGCATATTAATTTTGCAATTGGCAGCCAATAGTGACCAACAATGTTTTTAAAATCATTTTTTGGGTGAGTCCGAGGGCGAGTCTCGGGGCGGGACGTACCAAAAACGCTTCAGGCGTAAATTAAAGACGTAGATCCATATGGTGTAAGTCCTAAAATTTGAGGCGTAAGCCCCAAGCATAAAAACGTATGTCCTGGGCATAAAAACGTACGCCCGAGCGTTTATAATTTTTTTAATTTTTTTTTTTTGCTTTAAATCATATTTTTATTATTGGTGTGATGATATTTCTCAAATAGTAATTATAATACTTTTTTTCTTCATTATTGATTATTAATACTTATCTCAAATAAAAATCATAATCATTGAAAGGTTTACTTTTGTTTATTTTATTAGTAATAAAACTATAAAATTGATATACATGAGACTACGCCCCGTAGATCCATGGGACTTACGCCCCATGTTTCAGGGCTTACGCCTCGCCCTGTACTGTATAAAATGCCTCGCCTCACGCCCCCGCCTTTTAAAACACTGGTGACCAAAAAAAGACTTTGATTTGCCTATAAATATTTGAGTAGCACATTTCTTCTTCTATCACCTTAACATCTTTCATCTACTAAGCATCTATTCTTACTTCTTGGCATCATACATTATACACAGTTTCCAAATGATGACTACTTCAAACAACTCTTTTGTTTCTATATTTTCTCCTCTTATTCTTTAGCATGCAATGTCATGCACAACTTTCTTCCACATTCTATGACCGCACTTACCCTACTGCTCTCACCACTATTCGTACAAGCATAAGACAAGCTGTTTCAAGTGAACGTCGCATGGATGCATCCCTCATTCGTCTTCATTTTCATGATTGCTTTGTTCAGGTCGGTTATATTAGATGTTCATAAATAATCTCTAACTACTTCATGTTCAAATTATTGGTTTGACAACGAATATACTAATTGTAATTTTTGAATTGTAACTTTTACTTTAGGGTTGTGATAATTCTATTTTACTTGATGAGACTCCAACAATTGTAAGCGAGAAGGGGTATGGTTACTTTATCAGGTAAAACCCTAATTAACAAATTATTAAACAAAGAATTTTATCGATCATATACTTGTATAGATAAGAAGATGTAACGATTTAAATCATCTTATTTTAGGTGCACATTCAACTGGTCAAGCACAATGTTTCCTTTTCTGCGATAGGATTTATAGTAATGGAACATACGTCGATGCTGACTTTGCTAGCACTAGAAGACGTCAATGTCCTCAAGAAGATCAAAATGGAAACCTAGCTCCACTTAATTTGGTTACACCCAATCAATTGGATAACAATTACTACAAGAACTTAATTCAAAGAAAAGGTCTTCTTCAGTCAGATCAAGTCCTTCTTAGTGGCGGATCAATGGATAGCATTGCTACTGAATATACCAACAGCCCTCGCACATTTGCCTCTGATTTTGCTGCAGCCATGATTAAAATGGGAGATATCAGTCCTCTAACTGGTCAAAATGGGATCATAAGAACTCTTTGTAGAGCTATAAATTGATGATTTTTCAAAAGTCTATCTATCACTTTTGTGGTTGCTAAGTATATTTATATTAATTATTTGGATTTATTTTATCTATGTAATGTGTTTAAAGAATGAAATAAAGTTTGTGATTCTCTAATGAAGTTGAAATTTTTACCTAATGTTTCACAATCCATCGACTTGAATTATAAATCATAAAAATAAAAAATAAAAAATAAAAAACTTCAGATACATATTTTTTTGAGCTCATGAAAAATAGAATCAAAGTTGATTAAGAAATAAAATATGGAGCAATCTTGATTAATAAAATAAATTGGAATACATATTGCTCGATATCAAGATATGGTTAGGAAATAAATTATAGGAAGAAGAACACTTTGTTGTATATTTAATTGTGTAGATAGAAGTGGCAAAGTGTTTAGATTGATACACGTGATTTTATTTTTTTAAGCCATCACCTTAGATTGTGAGCCTTTGGTGTGGGGGGTTAGGCTTGACCCCTATCATGTCGATATATAACAAAAAGTTACAAGAGGTTAGAAGGGACATGGACCTTACCTCTAACCTATCAGTGGGACTAGTACTAACACTACATAAAAAATGATCATTAGCGGTAATTAATTCTTAATTGCCGCTAAATATGTATTTTTAGCGGTAATTAACACTCTTTGTATATGTCCCTAAAGCCTTTAGCGATATTGGTTCTAATGGCACTTAAGTAATGCCGATAAATACTTTAGCACTCTTTATTAATGTCAATATTTATTGCCGCTAAAAGTTGTTTTTATTGTAGTGTAAGAGTAACACCAAAACAGTTGATGAGAAGGAGTAGTCTATACAAGATCTTCTCATATATATATGTAAACTTTATTGAATCAAGATACCACTTAACAAAATGATATATATATATATATATATATATATATATTAAATTTGTTAACACATATACAAAGTTGATCTTGGATTCGGATGAATTCATAGTTTATATTTATATCCTTGTACCAAAGAACTACTTTAATTTTTCTTAATAGTGCTCAATTGCACAAAGCATCTAATAAATAGAAGTAACTTAGTATATTGTATTTTTTGTTTTCTCTCTCTGCTCAATTTTATTTGTCTGGTATTGGCTTGACAAACTTCTTAAAATCAATATATAAAATGATAATTTTACTATATCACCCTTTGAGTATAATAAATTTAAAATATTTTAAATATTACATTAGAAAATGACTATAGTTTTTTTTTTGCTTAGAATGGAGGAATTTTATTTATGATAATTAAGGATCATCCATACAAAAAGGAACTAATCTATATGAAATAGTTCCATCAGTATCTCTTTCAAGAGTTTTAGTAGTAAAGGAAGGAGTGCTACAAATACATTTAATTTGTTTGTTAATATAGTTGGATCTTCGGATTTCCTTTCTGTTTTTCTAGAGTATCGGCTAGTCCATTAGCCTCCCTCGGGGTGTATTCCAGCGCTGGATCCTCCATCCGCTGGAGTAATGACCTGCAATGAATATGTGAGTATAAAGAATTATTACTATATAGGGAGTTTAGTAGTACCTGTGAATCAGTTTCCACCATTGAGAGTCTAATATGCCTTGCTTCGGCAAGATTCAGGCCATGTAGTAGAGACAACAATTCCGCATGATAGGCACTATCCGCTTTTATTTTACAAGCAAAACCTATAATCCATTCACCTAGGTGGTTCATGATTACCCCTCCAGTACCACCATAAAAGGATTTAGGATCAAATGATTCATCGATATTTAGCTTAAGAAGGCCTTCAGGAGGTTTATGCCAAGCAACATGCATAATGTGCCTAGGCGGGTTTTGGGTCGGACAATAAGAGGTGTGGTAATACTCAAGGGCATGGAAATATATAGATTGAGTAATACTGGAGATATTGGGAGGATTAGCTAATAAGAAAGAGATAAGTTTAAAAAACACACCTAAACTATACCCTTTTTATGAGTTTCATACCTAAACTATTGAGAGTGTGAGTTTCATACCTAAACTATCAATTTTTAGTTTGAGAAACACACCTCTCTCTTTTATACCACTATCATCATGGTGTGTGTAATATACTCTCTCTTTTATTTTAAAAAATTGCCACATCCACTCCACATGGACAACCTTGACAAAAATTAAATAAATTATTAGTATTAGTTAAAATTTAAAATTTAAAAATTATTATCCAAAACAATAATATTTCTTTTATAAAATGAAATGTAAAATATTTTTCTTACCCCACACCATCACTTCCTCTCACCCCCACCCCCACCCCCAACCATTTTTTAAAGTTTTTTTTACTTCATCCCCCACCCCACACAAATACTAATTTAGATATTATTTTATTTTAAAAAAAATAATTTATCCACCCCACCTAACCCTCCGCTTTCAAATTTTTTCTCAATTTTTTGTTAGATATATACATATCGAAAATATTTTTTACTTGCTGCCGTAAGACATTTTTATTTTTTTACTTATTTATGTTATATTCGGTACACTAGT
>JAJOOS010002781.1:0-84325 GCA_029582725.1 Solanum chiquidenum | reverse complement strand
TACTTTGGGTCATGACAGTATTGTGTTATGCTTTATTTTGATGTTGTTAATACATTGATTTAGGCTAATTAGCATGGGGTTAACTTATCGGTTATGGTTGAAAACTTAATTTCTATATCCCATATATGGTTGATGCTCAAAATAGATTGATTGGAGTGGGTAATTAGTCCAATACTAGCCATTTAGGTTTGATGTTATGGGTTAGATCTATTTGCCCTATTTCTGCTTTGAAAGAGAGAATAGAGTAAGGTTTGGATTTGTTTAGATTAGCATATAGATGAGACCGAAATGACATTCTATGCACGGATGCACTGAGATCGAAAAAATATTAGCATCATTGAAGATGACCTAGCCTATTCATGAATATTAATCACTGTAGAACAACACAATTACCCTTATGTGATATTGATTTCCAATCGCCGCACCCCTAGATTGCTTTTTAATTCTTGAATTTCCTAAAATTTTAGTTTAATTGTGAATATTGATAACCAAATTCTTTTATTAAATTAGTGGAATCATCCACCCAATTATTTTTACTACTACAAATTAATGATTTTACAATCCAAATTTCTTGATAAAATTCTCTACGATATACCATTTCCTGTGGGATTTGACCTTGACTCTTCGTTAGGTGTTTTTATTGACTACGACGATTGTCCCTTTTAATTGGTTTGAAAGAGGACATTTGAGTGTTATAAAAAATGGTGTCGCTTCCGGGGAATGGTGGTTGAGAATTCAATTTGAGAAATTAGTTTATAAATTTGTTTAGTTGTAGTAGATTTTTATTTTGTGTTGTTTTTTGCTGATTTGTAGGTCTAATACAATGAGTGAACATGGTAGTGACAACGATAGTCACAATGGTCAAAATTACAACATAGGTGATTTTAATGATATGCATGTGGATATTGTTCAAACCACAGGAGCCATCCGAATACCTCCTACAACTGGGAGGGCTATGTTTCACATAACTTGAATAATGCCACAACTACTCCAACTAAGAGCAATATTTGAGGGTTTAGCTCATGAAGATCCCCATGAACTCCTAAGAAAAATTGTGGAGGTGTCTGCACCATTTGTGTTCAAGAACATCTCTCAAGAGTCCGTGAGGTTGAGGTTATTTTCGTTCTCTTTGATGGGTGAAGCTACAAGATGGTTAGAAGAATTGTCAAATGAATCTATGACTTCTTGGGAGGAATTGGCTAACACTTTCTTGGAGAAATTCTCCCCCCCCCCCACCCCTCGATGATTGAGAAACTTAGAACCAAAATCCAAATTATCAAGTGCATTGGAGGTGAACCTCTACATGAAACTTGATTGTAGTTAAAGAAATGACTTTTGCAATGTCCAATCCATGGTGTTCTGAATGATTTGCAGTTGTAATACTTCTATTGTAGCATTGATTCAGTCAATAAAGGTTATCTAATCAGTTAGTCCAAGAAGGATTAATGAAACAACCATATGATGTGGCTACTGTAAACACGTAATTTTTGACCGAACATAAAATTTTATACTATTTTTATTCCTTAAATATTTCTTTTATGTCTAAGTTAAATATTTTGATTTTTGTCTTATTTTAGTAAGTTTATTTAAAATATTTGAAAATAACAAAAATATATGTTTTCTTTTAATTTAGATTTAATAATAAGCTAGTATTTGCTAATTATAATTTCGAGTAGCTATTCATTTATTCTTGTATTTTTATTAGCTAATATTTTTATAATATTTATTATATTTAATAGGAAAAAAAACTTACCACTGCCCTCACCCCATTAACCATTTCCACCCACATCTAACCCCCCACTCTCCCTTACCCTCAACCCACTTCACCTCACAACCCCTCTTTCCTCCACTTCCCTCCCCATTTTCTGCACTCCTCACACCACTACACTTACACATTATATACACTACTCCTAAACACAACCCAGACACACGAAAAAATCAAAAAGAGACCCACCAAAAACAATACAAAAATCAGCATACCCACGCACACATTTTGCACAATACTCAACTCCATTTCTTATATACCCCAAAACCAACACACATACCTACATAAAGACCTCTACACACAACAAAAGAAATACACAAACAACACACACAAAAAATGTACAAAAAAAAGAAGAAAGAATACACTATATATTCGTACCAAAAGACACTTGTACGTATAGAAAAAATTATCAAAACATCAAAATATTTTTTAATTCCTTCCAACCCCACACTTAGAGGTTGTGTTCAAGGTTTGCTTTCGTGGTTTTGAGTTCGTGGCTCCTTATTAGGATTGTTTCCTTTTCGTGAATTGAATTTTCGCAAGAGGTACCATTTAATCTTCATTGTATAATTTTATTTTATTATTATACAAGATGTGAATCTAATATCACCAAGTTTCTAAAATTTATATGTGTTTAATTTTAGCATTATAATATTGAAATTTGTTTGAACCTTTTATATCATTAAATTTAGAAATAAAATTGTATAACTTGTGATTATTTGTTTTGGTGCTTGTGCCTTATTAATTTTGATGAATTATCTGTTGAGTTGTGTTCAAATAAGTCATAAGTTATTTTTGTTCAATAATGTAGGTGTTACTTTTATCTTTTAAGTGCTAACTTAGTTTTTTTTAATAAATAAATATATAAAATAAAAACGAATAAGAAAATTTCAACAATAAGTAATAATAATTGTGCACATGCTTATGATGAAATAATAATATTATTATTACTATTATTATTATTATTGTGGTCGGTGGTAGTTCGGAACCACTTGATTCACGCTTAAAAATTGGTAGACTAATTTTTGTAGGCAAATTAGATACGCTAAAAATGGTTTCAATTAAGAATATGGTTACACATCTTCTTTGAAACACTTAAAAGAAATTCAAGGATGCGGTGGCGCACCTTGACCAAATTATTTCATAATTAATTTTTAGTAAATTAAATTTGTAAATTGAGATTATTAGGTGTGAGGTACTCGAGAAAAAAAGGCAGTTATGCCTCTAAATGTCAAGACCAAGAATGCGGTTACGCATCTAGGTTCAGACTAATAAAAATTCAACAATAAAAAAATAAGCAAATCATGGCCTATAATAATGTATCCAAAATAATAATAATAACAATAATTTAACATAAGTATAAGTCAATAAAAGCGACCATGCTAGAACCACGAGACTCGAGGGATGCCTAATACATTTCCCTCAGTCAACAGAATTCCTTACCTAAATTTCTTGTTCGCAGACCAAAATAAAGAGTCATTTCCTTTGGTTAAGGATTAAAAGAAAAGGTGGCTTGGAGCACCATAACTCAATTTCAAGTGGCGACTCTGAAAAAATAAAATAATTTCTTAATTAATACGGTCACTTAAATTGAAAAAACCCTTTCCGTCGCCGCGTGTCGGAAAAGGGGTGTGACATCTCTGGCGACTCCGCTGGGGACTAACCAGGTACTTGATATATTTTTTTATATACTGTGTATGATGGCTTAACGAGGTACTTGCTTCTCATTTATCGCTTTTATATTGTTGAATTGTATTAAATTATCTTCATTTGCACAACTATTCTAAGACTTTGAAAACACTTCTCACACGGTCACAGGAATGCAACTATGCATCCTACTATCGATTGAGATAAAGCTGGAGTGTCTTGATAACCAGTGAGGATTTTGTCACATATCTTAGGTGGGGTTGAACTAACAATTAAGTCGGAATAGCGTTGATACCGAGAAGTTTCCCCTCCCTGACTCGAGTGGTCCACTCAGGTAAGCCAGTCTAGACACTAATCTCTTTAGGTTTGAGCTTATTAAACCTGAAATATAGACATGGTTATATCTAGTAGGATCCGCTTATTTGCATTTGACTTGTTGGGATTCGACATATGGGTCGGATCCATCTAGGACATGTACCCCTATCATATTTAATCATCTAGATCATTTTATGTGTTACATGAAAATGCATTTATTTAGAAAATATTTATAAGTTGACCCATTTTAGTGTGATAAGTGTAGTGAAAAAAGTTACCTTTCAATTTTTATATATAAAAAACAGAAGATAAAACACAAAAATATTTATTCTTTTAAGATGTTATTACACATTTCTTAAAAATAAAATAATAGATTTTGCACAACTTAATGAAAGAACAAATTTTATTTAGTTTTCTTTTGTATAGTTAATAAAAGAAATCAAAAATATTTTGCATTCATTATACTTATAAAAATACTACATTTGTCAAGTCAAGTTTCAATCTGTAAATGTTTCTTTTTACTGTCCAAATTGAATGAACTACGCACACTTGATTCTCATCTCAATGAGATACGTAGGCAGCTCTCTTTGGATTCGGTGATCTTTATTCAGAAATTTAAAAAATTCTTCATCAAAAATTTTAAAAAAGGTTGTAGTCTTAATTCGACAATTTTTTTTTCTTCTTACAATTTTTTTTAATCTTAATATTGTTGGAACTTTTCGAATTTATCACTCAAACGACAAGCCAGAAAATATTTTTCTTTGTTTATTTTTTATTTCATTTTAGCATGAAGTTTAAGATCAAAAATAGATTGTTTCTTAGTTTTCTTTTAGTAAATCAAGAAGACAAAAAAATTATCTTAAAAGTTGAAAATAAAAATCATGCAAATATCTTAATTATTTTTATCTAGCGTGTTATGTACACAATCCAAATGAAATTGATCGATGCATCATTTTTTATTTTAAAAAAATATAAAAAAATTATAAACAAATAATCAAATAATAATAAAAAATATATATAGTTGAGCTAGTTAGGATTAAACATTAGACTTTCTAAACTAATTCTTTAACTAAAAAGACTTGTGTATGTATGCATGACGTGCATCATGTAGTCATAACTGAAGAAGGTCTAACCCTAACAAACTTTATTATCCATGCACACAGTTAACTTAAGGTGGTTGGTTTGTGGTTAATCTGACATCCCATCCCTACAATACAAGATCAAAATGGAAAAAGAAAATGGCCCACAAAGACGAAAATGAGACAGACAATGATGAGGTCCAAAACCAGATGGCTTCACAAGAAACAGTGTCAACAGAAGAGGTAAAGGTATTAAGACAACAAATGGAAGAGATGTACGAAGCATGGATGAGTCGACAAGCTCCACCATCTTCAATTCGTGACTATCTAAATACAAATATGTCACCCCCTATCCAAGTGTCGACAAATAATCCAATTTATCCACCTGGATTCGTCTCCTTTGCTAACACATCTAACGTTGCTGGAACATCTACGGTGCGCCCTTTGAATACACCTATTATGAGTAATCCACTTTTTGTGCCAATTGCGCCAACTAATAGCATTCCACGGCCAATAATGGTGCCCAAATCCAACAATGATCCCTCATCCCAAGTTCTTCATGATCATGGCTACACCCCTGAAGAGACTCTTAAAATTTCAGGCTCTTACCCTCACACTCATCAATATAGTTTCCTTGTTGAAGCTAAAAAAGTTGTTAAAAACGAGGAAAATGAAGAAATGGCTAGAAAAATGAAGAGTTTGGAACAGAGTGTAAGAGATATGCAAGGATTGGGAGGTCACAAAAGTGTCTCATTCAATGAGTTGTGCATATTTCCCCACGTTCATCTAACCATCGGTTTTAAAACTCCAAAGTTTGAGAAATATGATGGACATTAAGATCTTGTAGCTCATTTAAAAACATATTGTAATCAACTGAGAGGGGCTGGAAGCAAAGAAGAATTGTTCATGGCCTACTTTGGGGAAAGTTTGATGGGAATTGCCTCAAAATGGTTCATAGATCAAGATACTTCTAACTGGCATACATGGGATGATTTGGCTCGATGTTTTATCCAACAATTTCAATATAACATTGACATAGTCCCAGATCGTACTACACTTGCCAACATGAGGAAAAAGACTACCGGAAATTTTCGTGAATATGCTATTAAGTGGAGGGAGCAAGCTGCTAGGGTTAATCCGCCAATGAAAGAGTCTGAAATGATTGATGTCTTCCTCCAAGTGCAAGAACCCGACTATTTTCATTATTTACTTTCCGTTGTTGGAAAAACATTCACCGAAGTTATTAAGATTGGTGAAATGGTGGAGAATGGCATCAAGTCTGGAAAAATTGCAAGTCAAGCTGCCTTGAAAAGCCACAACACATGTGATTAAAAATGGATCATAAAATCTTGGGGGAAAGAAACACTACAAGAAATTTGAATATCAAGGACAAATTATTTCGTCATTTATAAATGATATTTTGTCACTAAAAATCTTTTGTAACGAAAAATAATTCGTCAATCAGTCGTCACTAAATGTGTGTCGCTAAAAGTATACAAAAATTTGTGACAAAATTATTTGTCATAAAAAGTATTATTTTTTTTTAGTTAATAGTATGCTTTGTCACTAAAATGGTTATTACTGCCGACAAAATTATATCGTCACTAATTATTTTACTTCAATCAGTAATGACATCAATTGTCTCTAAAGTTATATGTATTTCATAGTTGAATAAAATGTAACTTCGTCACTAATAACTATTTTTTATGTACAAAAAAAATATTTTATCCTTAAATGTATTAATTAGAGATAAATTATTATTATAAAAAAGGGTAATGATTTTGTTGTTAAATTTATCATTTTGTCACTAAAAGTATTACCTTTACTGACAACATATATTGTCACTATAAATTATCACGATTAGTGACAATTACAATTGTCACAAAATAATAAATTAATTTGTATCCCTTTAAAAGGGGTACTAGGAAAATACATTTTTTGTCACCGAATATAGTCAACTTGTGATGAACTAATTTTTTTGTTGACGAAAACACTTGTCCGTAAGAGTTTAATTTGGTCGTTGTTGATGTAACACCCAGAATTTTTTTCAAACTAAGACTCGAACCATTCTTCATAGTGAGTGAGATTTACCAAGGAATTAAAAATTTCTTAAGTGTTAAGGTCACTAGATGTAGCACCTTGAGTTCGAAAAAGAATTAAATTGGAAATAGCAAAATCTGAAATTTTGCAAGTTAAGCTAAGTATGAGTTTTGGGTCGACTTCAAATGAGCATAACTTCTAGCTCAAGATGATTTAGGTGTTCTATCAGATACCGTACGAAATATCTTTGAATTATCTTTCCAACGCCACCGAGTTTGCTCAGTTTCAACATCGTATGAGGGAGTTATGTCCATTCGAAGTTGGGTTGTCTAGATAAGGAAAGTGAAAACCGGATTTTAGAGGGGTATTTTGGTCTTTTCCTTACCCAATCAGATTTAATTCGATTTTACTAATATTTTAGGGGTATAATCTGATTAGGTTCAGTTTTATAATCCTAGTCTACGCCTAGGGTTTTAGTTGAGAGTTCAAGAAGAGAAAGGACGAAAAGAGAAGAGGAGAAAAGAGAAAGGATCGAAGTGTTCGTCGAAGTTCTTAAGATTTGTTGCGGATTGTCGCCATTGGTTTGATCTCTAAGAGGTATGTAAGCTTCCATAGTGTTGGGTTTTTTCACCCACATGCCAAACATATTATTTTCAGCGAAGTTTCATTCTCAAAAAGTTGAAGGCTTTAAGTTCTTGATAGGTGTTGTTGAAGTTCATTCTTAATCTTGTTTTGTTGGGGTTTTGATGATTTTTTGAGATGAAAGTGATTGTATTGAGTGGATTAGTGTGTACTTAGATTGGGTAATTGAATCTAAGGAAAACTTGAGAAAAGAAATCGATTAAAAGCGATTTAAGGTCAGAAAATGAGAGGAAAAGTTCAACAGTTTTGCCTGGGGCAATGCTGGCGCGACGCGCCCCCGTTGCACCAAGAAGGCTGGGGCGACGCGCCAGCAGTGCGCCAGAAATGAGCCCCAGTAAATTGGGGCCTGGCGCGGCGCGCTATGGACGCACCCGGATCGGCTTTTTTCATCAGTTTTTCATCGTTTAGCCTATTTAAGTTATTCTAAGTGTCCTAACATTTTCCATTGATTCTAACTACTCTAAATGACTTCTAAACACCTAGAAATCATCCATGAACATGAATCATAACCTTGAATCCATAAATCCAAATTCAAGGAAAATATAAGAGTTATGTTTTGAGAGTTTTTTCGATCATTTTGAGAAAGTCTCTTTGAGTCCTTTTGAGGAGTCTTCTACAATTTATACTATCATGTTTAAAGACTCAAGTAACTGAGCATGAGAGTTAGGAGAATGTATTCATGAGTCTACTTTGTTATCATGAGATCTTTCATATCATGAACCATAACTCTTGAATTTATAATTCACATTCAAGAGAGAGTTAAGAGTAGAGTTCAAGAAAGCCTTTGAGTTCAATTGTGAATCCTTTGAGATCAACTATTGATTTGAACTATGTTTTGAGGAGGTAAATAAGAGAATGAGAAGATTTGTATACATGAGTTCCATTTAGTTATGTAGACATTTGAGTCGAGTTGTTCCATGCCCATAATTTCGCATGAACTTCGTAAGTTGAGCATCTTTCAGAGAAGTGGTATCTTCAAGTTCTAAGTCTTAAGTATTGAGTTTCTAACGCCTTTGAGAATACATTCCTAATCGTGGGACTAGTACATGTTACCCATGAAGTCCTTGAGTTGGGTTATTCATCCTCATAATTCCGCATGAACCCTATAAGTCGAGCAGTCTTGAAAAGAAAAGTATCTTTGAGTCCTTGAGTTGAGTAGTTCATGCTCATAATTCCGCATGAACCCTCTAAGTTGAGCATTCTTGAAGTGAGTAGTATTTTTGAAGTTCTTGAGTTCCAAGTATTTGAGTTCTATCTATTGTTATTGAAAACCTTGCATTCAGTCGTTCAAGTCCATAATTCGGCGTGAACCATATTTTTTTAGAAGTCATTTATAAATGTTTAAACTTTGTTTTAAGACTTAATCTTTTAAGTTGAGTAAAGAGTAAAGAGTTGATTCATTTCTTCAAAGATTATATCGGGACTATGTATCCCAAAGAGTAAATATTTTCACATTTGAACAAGAAAGGAAACTGAGATTTCAAAAGAGCCTTTGAGCTAGTTTTTCAGTAAAGAGGAAACTATGATTTTCAAGAGAGCTTTTAAGTTAAGTTTTGAGTAATTATCTCAAACCAAAGAAAGAGTTTTGTTTTTACAAATATATGAGCTAAGTATATTTTGGGAGTAGTATTGAGCACCGATATAGGGATGTGAGTTCAGATAACTAAAGTCTCCATAAACCATGTAGCCATCATGGGTAGTAAAGGATCATACTTTTTAGATGACTCTTTAAGATGCTTTTAGCATAGACTAGTGGATCCACTAAGTTAAGCATTCTATATGACGGCAAAGTATAGGACAGTTCTGGTAGCGTGGGTAAGATGTTGTATCACCACTTAGGCTCATAGTGGTGGTTATCAGTTAGAGAATCTCCCACAGAAACTATATTACTTTATTATATAAGTAAAGTTGAGTTTGTTATTGCATTTTCTTTAACGAACTAAGTTGTTTTTACTGTTTTATAAAGCTTTCCATATATTGCATGTGTATTGTTGCTTTATATTGAGTTGAGTATCCAGAGTTGAGAACCCAAAGTCAAATATCATATATTTGAGTTGAGTATCTAATCTCTGAGTTGAGTTTCTTATCCTTGAGTACTTCTGAGTTGAGTAAGTTGAGTAGTTTTGAGTATCCTTGAGTATTCCTTTAGTTGAGTAAGTTTGAGAAGAGGTAAGTATGTTTCCTTTTTATCAAGTTTCAAACTTATGGTTATGTTTTAGAATTCCCCTTACATGCTCGTGCATTCCACGTACTGAGCCATTTGGCCTGCATCTTTTCATGATGAAGACACAGGTATTCAGGATCATCAACAGGAGCTTCGTTGATACATCCGAGAATTCGAGTTAGCTATGGTGAGCCTCCTTATTTTTGGAGGATTTCATTTACTTCTCAGTTTAGTCAGGATGTCGTGGGTCTTGTCCCGACATCCATCTTTATCAATTAGAGGCTTCATAGCTAGTCAGTATAGTTGAGAAGTCTGTATTATTCATTTATTTTATTAAATGTTTTAAAGACTTAAGTTGCTTATTTTATGGCGAGTTGAATATATTGTTTTATTCTAAGTTGTTCATTTGAGTTGAAGTTTTGAAAAGTTGAGTTTATTTAATTGTATTCAGTTTGAAGCTCTTGCATGCTTAAGTTAGTCTTCCGCTTGTAGTCAGCCAGGATGAGGGTTCGCTTGGGGACGAACAATGGTTCTTGAGTGCCGGCCACATCCAGGGTGTAGACTCGGGTCGTGACAAACTTGGTATCAGAGCACAGAGTTTAAGTGTCCTAGGGTGTCTATGAAGCCGTGTTAGTAGGTTCTCATTTATGGTTGTGAGGGACCCATTTCTATAAATGAGGGACTATAGACATTTAAGAAAAGTTTCCCTTCTTTCATACTCTTAATCGTGCAATAGAGTTATGTCATAGAGATTTATTCATACTCATGCCTTTCTCATATTCATTCGACTACCCGTCATACTAGAGGTGGTTGAAAAGCAGAGTTAGTTCTTTGTCGATGAGTTGTTCTTAACATAAATCTTGAGGAAGTCATGAGACTCCAGAGGGGCTTGAGAGAAGCCCAAGAGTAAGTTAAGTGTTCGGTTTTAGAGTAATGCACCCATATTTATATGAATCGTGCATTTGAGCTAAATATGAGTTGTACTCTTTTCCTTAAGCCTTGTTTCAGCTGAGATCCTTTTTAAGAAGTATGTTAAGAGCTTGGGTATGATTTTCACCCGAAAAGGTAGCATGAGTTACGAGATCATGAACAGTAATAGTGAAAGATCCCAGAGTTAGAGGAAAGTATGCAGAGGTTTAGTGATTTAAGAAAGGGAGATAATGTTTTGAAGAGCTATATTACTATAGTCATGCACCCAGTAAGTTATTGATGAGGAGTTTTCCCTTATGGGTAGTGTAAGAGTTGCTAGTCAAGATGAGATAGAGTATATGTTTGTTAACCAGAATAGAGTTGATGTCAATGTGTCATCGTATTAGAGGAGACTAAATTCATGTGTTGAATAAGAGAGCAGAGTATTTATGAAGTGATTGTTCTAAGTTAGGCTTATGATTTGTTTGAGAGGGTCATGATATTCAGAAGGTTATATAATTTATCAAGTAATGAGGTATGGTATTGTAGGTGAGCAATCGTATTGATATTCGGGTTTAGTAATGAACATTAAGCTTGAATTTGAGATGAGTGTCATGATCCAAATAATGACATCATGAGGGTGATGATGTTAGTCTTGAGATTTTATGCAGTAGACTTGACATATAGTAGGTGAGGAATTGAGATGTTGCTGCAATGAATGTGAGTAGTACAAGTGAGAGATCCTAACCTTTAGATAAGGGCAGCGAAGTGTGGCTACGTCACAAGAGTAACAAGATCATTAAGAGGCGTGCCGAGATGGTATGTTACCAGATGAGGTTCCAATTAAGTTATGATTTTCCATGTGTCCCTAGATAGCATAATTGAGTTGTTAATGTGGAGTAGGTCCATAGATTTCAAGTGTTAGCTTTAGACCTAAGGGGGAGATGATAAGATGAGAAATCAAGTCAAGTGCTTGAGAGTAAGATAGTAATGAATTCCAAAGAGTTTGGGGGATATCTTTTTAGAGGTCCTTTTAGTAATGAAGTGGTGTTAGAAAGAGGAGGTTAATGATCATATCGTGATGATGATGGTGTGATAGTTCCATATAAGGTTGTAAATAAGGAGGAAGATTAGAATGAGGTTTTACTAAGAGAAATAGTTAAATGAGAGCCCATAGTTGGATATGAAGGAGTTGGTTAGTAGGAGTTCATGGAGTTTGTTCGACTACTAAGCTTGAATATAGTGAGAGTATACCATTAGGATTAAACCTTAGTAAGAGTGACCTAGTCCAGCCGTCATTCGAGGATGAATGATCCCAAGGGGGAGATATTGTAACACCCCAGAAATTTTTTTGAACTAAGACTCGAACCATTCTTTGTAGTGAGTAAGATTTTACAAAGGAATTAAAAAAAAATTAAGTGTTAAGTCACTAGATGTAGCACCTTGAGTTCGAAAAAGAATTAAATTGGAAATAGCAAAATCTGAAATTTTGCAAGTTAAGATAAGTATGACTTTTGGGTCGACTTCAAATGAGCATAACTTATAGCTCAGGATGATTTAGGTGCTCTATCAAATACCGTAGGAAATATCTTTGAATTATCTTTCCAACGCCACCGAGTTTCCTCTGTTTCAACATCGTATGAGGGAGTTATGTCCATTCGAAGTTGGGATGTCTATATAAGGAAAGTGAAAACCGGATTTTAGAGGGGTATTTTGGTCTTTTCCTTACCCAATCAGATTTAATTCGTTTTTAGTAATATTTTAGGGGTATAATCTTATTAGGTTCAGTTTTATAATCCTAGTCTACGCCTAGGGTTTTAGTTGAGAGTTCAAGAAGAGAAAGGAAGAAGAGAGAAAAGGAGAAAAGAGAAAGGATCGATGCGTTCGTCGAAGTTCTTGAGAGTTGTTGCAGATTGTCGCCATGGGTTTGATCCCTAAGAGGTATGTAAGATTCCATAGTGTTGGTTTGTTCACCCACACGCCAAACATATTATTTTCAGTGAAGTTTCATTCTCAAAAAGTTAAAGGATTTAAGTTCTTGATAGGTGTTCTTGAAGTTCATTCTTAATCTTGTTTTGTTGGGGTTTTGATGATTTCTTGAGATGAAAGTTATTGTTTTGAGTGTTGTTTTGAGTGGATTTGTGTGTACTTAGGTTGGGTAATTGAATCTAAGGAAAACTTGAGAAAAGAAATCGATTAAAAGCGATTTAAGGTCAGAAAATGAGAGGAAAAGTTCGTCAGTTTTGCCTGGGGCAATGCTGGCGCGACGCGCCCCCGTTGCACCAGGAAGGCTGGGGCGATGCGCCATAAATGAGCCCCAGTATATTGGGGCCTGGCGCGGCGCGCCAGGGACGCACCCGAATCGGTATTTTTCACCAGTTTTTCATCGTTTAGCCTATTTAAGTTATTCTAAAGTGTCCTAACATTTTCCATTTATTCTAACTACTCTAAATGACTTCTAAACACCTAGAAATCATCCATGAACATGAATCATAACCTTTAATCCATAAATACAAATTCAAGGAAAACTTAAGAGTTTAGACTTGAGAGTTTTTCCGATCATTTTGAGACAGCCCCTTTGAGTCCTTTTGAGGAGTCTTCTACAATTTTTAGTAACTTGTTTCAAGACTCAAGTAAGTGAGCATGAGAGTTAGGAGAATGTATTCATGAGTCTACTTTGTCATCATGAGATCTTTCATATCATGAACCATAACTCTTGAATTCATAATTCACATTCAAGAGAGAGTTAAGAGTAGAGTTCAAGAAAGCCTTTGAGTTCAATTGTGAATCCTTTTATATCAACTATTGATTTGAACTAAGTTTTGAGGATGTAAGTAAGAGAATGAGAAGAGTCGTATACATGAGTTCCATGTAGTTATGTAGACATTCGAGTTGAGTTATTCCATGCCTATAATTTTGCATGAACTTCGTAAGTTGAGCATCTTTTAGAGAAGTGGTATCTTCAAGTTCCAAGTCTTAAGTATTGAGTTTCTAACCCCTTTGAGATTGCATTCCTAATCATGGGACTAGTATATGTTACCCATGAAGTCCTTGAGTTGGGTTATTCATCCTCATAATTCCGCATGAACCCTATAAGTTGAGTAGTCTTGAAACGAGAAGTATCTTTGAGTCCTTAAGTTGAGTAGTTCATGCTCATAATTCCGCATGAACCCTCTAAGTTGAGCATTCTTGAAGTGAGTAGTATTATTGAAGTTCTTGAGTTCCAAGTATTTGAGTTCTATCTATGGTTATTGAAAACCTTGCATTGAGTCTTTCAAGTCCATAATTCGGCGTAACCATATTTTTTTAGAAGTCTTTTACAAATGTTTAAACTTTGTTTTAAGACTTAAGCTTTGAAGTTGAGTAAAGAGTAAAGAGTTGAGTTCATTTCTTCAAAGAGTATATCGGGACTATGTATTTCCAAAGAGTAAATGTTTTCACATTTAACCAAGAAAAGAAACTGTGATTTCAAAAGAGCCTTTGAGCTAGTTTTTTAGTAAAGAGGAAACTATGATTTTCAAGAGAGCTTTTAAGCTATGTTTTGAGTAATTATCTCAAACCAAAGAAAGAGTTTTATTTTTACAAATATATGAGCTAAGTATAATTTGGGAGTAGTATTGAGCACCGATATGGGGATGCGAGTTCAGATAACTCAAGTCTCCATAAACCATGTAGCCATCATGGGTAGTAAGGGATCATACTTTTTAGATGACTCTTTAAGATGCTTTTAGCATACACTAGTGGATCCACTAAGTTAAGCGTTCTATATGATGACAAAGTATAGAACAGTTCTGGCAGCGTGGGCAACACGTTGTATCACCACTTAGGCTCATAGTGGTGGTTGTCGGTTAGAGAATCTCCCACAGAAACTATATTACTTTATTATATAAATAAAGTTGAGTTTGTTATTGCATTTGCTTTAACGAACTAAGTTGTTTTTACTGTTTTATAAAGCATTCCATATATTGCATGTGTATTGTTGCTTTATATGGAGTTGAGTATTCAGAGTCAAGAACCCAGAGTCAAATATCATATCTTTGAGTTGAGTATCTAATCTCTGAGTTGAGTATCTTATCCTTGAGTACTTCTGAGTTGAGAAAGTTGAGTAGTTTTGAGTATCCTTGAGTATTCCTTGAGTTGAGTAAGTTTGAGAAGAGGTAAGCATGTTTCCTTTTTATCAAGTTTCAAACTTATGGTTATGTTTTAGAATTCCCCTTACATGCTCGTACATTCCACGTACTGAGCCATTTGGCCTGCATCTTTTCATGATGCAGACACAGGTATTCAGGATCATCAACAGGAGCTTCGTTGATACATCCGAGAATTCGAGTTAGCTATGGTGAGCCTCCTTATTTCTGGAGGATTTCATTTACTTCTCAGTTTAGTCAGGATGTCGTGGGTCTTGTCCCGACTTCCATCTTTATCAGTTAGAGGCTTCATAGATAGTCAGTATAGTTGAGAAGTCTGTATTATTCATTATTTTATTAAATGTTTTAAAGAATTAAGTTGCCTATTTTATGGCGAGTTGAATATATTATTTTATTCTAAGTTGTTCATTTGAGTTGAAGCTTTGAAAAGTTGAGTTTATTGAATTGTATTCAGTTTTAAGCTTTTGCATGCTTAAGTTAGTCTTCCGCTTGTAGTCAGCCAGGATGAGGGTTCGCTTGGCGACCAACAATGGTTCTTGTGTGCCGGCCACGTCCAGGGTGTAGACTCGGATCGTGACAGTTGAAACTTACCTTTGATGAAGAAATATTTTGTCACTAATTACTAGAAATTGATGACATTTAATTATTTTATATTGATATCATTTATAAAATTAGAGTTGCATAAATTGAAAATTAAATAATAAAACATGCTAGATAATAATAAAATTCACCATGATCATATAATTAAAAACAACTAAAATTATACTAAGATAATATCTCATTACAAACTCTTTAACTTAAAGTAAAAAAGGTCTAATAACAAAAAATTCAAACTGAAATATACTAAATATTACTCCTAAACTAAGATATATATGTAAAAATTCCTTCTAAAGTACCAATTATATGATGATACATAGCTTGCAATCAATCTTGATTCAATTCTCACCTTTTATATCTGTGAAAAAGAGAACAAAAATAAAAGTAAGATTTAATATGAAGTGTTCATACTAGGGCCAACAATATAATCTCTAACACAATTTGTCTTTCATATGTTGTAATGGCCAATTTTATAAAATTTATTGGATAGATTATCCTTGGTGTTACAATTTCATTTAAAATATATATATATATATATATACACACGCAGACACATAAATACATATCATTGCAGTGAAAAATTTATCATTACAAATTTAACAAGTGAAAGTTTATGGAGTATATCATCAAAAACTACTCTACATAGCAATATAAACTCCATCAATATATTCATGAAAATTACTAACTATTAAAATATAATATTACCTATGTAGGATTTCCCACATTAGAATCAAACGTGATTTGAATTAACATCAAATCATGATCAAAATTGTCCAGCTATAAACATCAACAAATTAACTTCAAATTCATAATAACAAAAGAAGCAAAAACATATAGATGATATTAAAGGAGAAAAGATAGGATTGGACCTCAAGAAACTCAAATTTTATTTTTCAACTTGAGCGGATAAGAAAAGCTTCATATAAAGCTTTGTACAAGAAGCAAGAATTGAGTAATCTGATAGCAAAACAAGGAATTTGTGGCGGACTTTACCGGAGCTTTAACAAAGACCTTAAATCTGAATTGTTGTGAATATTAATTCACGAAAAGAAAATACCACAATCAGTAACCACTAACTTGAAATCGCGAAAACAAACTTCAAACTCAACCACAATGCGCAAGTGATTTTTTTTTGTACGTGAGTTTTGTGTGTTGTAGTATGATATTTTTTGTGTATGTTGATGTGTGAGAGTGTATAATTGCAAGTGGATTATGTTGCTGGATGTGCTTTCTGATGGTATGAAATGGTCTGTTCTTTGTGGTGTTGTAGGCGTTTTTTTTCTTTTGTTTCTTTCGTGAGTGGTGATCTTGTTTTTGTTTGTGAGTGGAGTTTGTGAGTGGAGTTCGTGGGTTAAAGGGTGTGCAGGAGTTATGTGTATGGAGTGGGTATGTTAGGTGTGAGGTGAGAGTGGGAGTATTGTGGGGGTAAGGAGGAGAGAATTTAGGATTAGTGGGTATAGTTTTAATAATAATAATAATAATAATATATATATATATATATATATATAAATAAATAAATGATAAAATTATTAGCTAATTATTTTGAATTAATAAAAATATAATAAAAAAGTTGCATAGTTACTTTAAATATACTTAACAAATACTAGCTTATTGATAAAATTTTAGATCAAAAGAAAACACATATTATTTGTAAAAAATTCTATTCTTTTGAAGAAATTCAAAGAAAAAAAAGAACTTAGGCTAAAACATGACTCTATTTTTGGAGTTTTCAAATATTTTAAAATAAACTTACTAAAATAAGATGAAATTGTAATATCTAATTAAGATATAAAAGAAATATTTAAGTAGTAAAAATGATGTAAAACATCAAATTCGGTAAAAAAATAAAATCACTTGTTTACATGGGCCATTTGTATTTAGTTATCTTCGGATTCAATATGAAAATAGCAATTTTTTGATTATTTAGTTGATATACCCAAAATTAGACTTTTAGAAACAATCTCATCGCCTCAATTTTTTTGGGTATTAATATGGTTCGATTAATTAGTTATTGTATGTGTTTATCTTTGTTATAATGTTCCTCCAATAAAATATTTACATATAATAAATTAAGTAATTTATTTTTGTAATAAAATAATTAATTTTTTAAAAAAAAAGGTCAAAAAGAAGAAAAAATATGAATACAACAATAAGGCTATAAAAAGGTGTCACATCTCCTGACTATATTTCTCCTTTATATTATATAAATATATTATGTATACATATATTTTTTGTCTTATTTGTTTAATTTCCCCACTTTAAAGCTTTTATCTTTAACTTTGTCCCTTTAATGTCTGATAATTCCTTATTTTCTGTTAAAAAATGTCGAATCCTTTTTTCTTCTTCTTTAACTATCTAATAATAAAAGATAAGTAACCAAAAGATAATATTTTCAAGTCTGAACATAAATTTTAATAGAAGAAATTTAAGAATACACTTCGAGTAATGAATACAATTTTCGACTTAAATTGTATACAAATTTGCTAAGTAAATATGGTTTAATGGTAAGAAGATGAATACGAACAAATGTATATATATTGCAGTTATAGTACACATAAACTATAATACATTTAAAATTGTATGTATGCATGTATCATATTATTCTATTTATCTATTTATATAGGAGTGTTTTAAAAGGCAGAGGTGTGATACAAGACACTTAGTATGGGACGTGACGTAAGCATTGAGACACGGGACGTAAGTTCTATGGATCTACGGGGCGTAGTCTCATGTATATCCAATTTTATAATTTTATTACTAAGAAAATAAGCAAAAGTAAAACTTTCAATTATTTTACAAATAAATTTTAATAAATAGCCTATAATTTACAGAAAAAACATATTATAATTTTTATTTGAGAAAGGTATTAATAAACAATAATGAAGAAAAAAAGTATTACAAGTACTATCTGAGAAATATCAGTAATCATTGATACTATAAGAGAATATATATTTATATATATATATATAACAGGTCATCAAATGTTGTATTACTGTTATATCGCATCCTAGTAACAAAGAGAAAATTCAGCCAATTCAAATCGAGGTTGTGCCCCCATTAATATAATTATGTATTTTTTTTATAAAAAAATAGAAAGAAAAAAAAAACCTGAACTTGGTCGGATAACTTACTTAAGCACTTAAATTACACGGGCGTCTGAATACCCCCCTTAACATCTTTGAAGTGAATTAAATGCAACCCTAAGGGATGACGTGGCAAAGAGAGAGAGTGAGTTCATTCACCTAATAGCGTGTGAAGGAATTAAAAAATTAAAAAATTATAAAAGCATACACATGTCATTTTTTTATACGTCAATATATAATTAATATTTTAAATATTATTTTCTTGATATATAACTTTTATTAAACTATATGGATTTTCTTATTGACCCACAAAACTTTTAATTTTGTTTCTCTCTATTTTATTGTCTTCTCCAATAAGCTTCTTCTCCATTGAAGTATCCTTTTTTCCTCCATCTTCATCTTCAACTCTATCAGCTACTTCAATTTCACCATCTCTTTAGTAATCCACAAAACCCAACACCAACATCTTATTTTGTCGATTTTTATCGAAGCTAAAAAAACTTGTTGGTTCACCAAATAAGACGACGAAAGGAAGAGAAATAGGAGGTGTGGTGGAGCTCGTTGGAAAATATGAAGAAAAAAATGAACAGTTAAAAGCTAGAAATGGTGAAGAAGAAGGAAGAAGAAAGAAGTGTAGGGGGTGGGTAAGGGCTGGGTTAGGGGCTGGTTATGGGGAAAATAAAAATAGTTCAACATTTTAATTTTTAATTTTAGAAAATCCATTTGTAATTAATTACTTAGTATAAATTAATCTTAAGAAGTGTTAAAGAAAAATCTGTGAAAATAATTAATAAAAAAATTAATTAATGATGTGGTACTGACATGGCTATGTTGTGGCACTTACATGGCTATGATGTGACAAATGAGAGTGGTATAATAATTTCAGGGTGGTTTTTAAATCACTTCAACAATGTTAAGGGGGGTATTTAAACGTCCATGTAACTTAAATGCTAAAGTAAGTTATCCGACCAAGTTCAGGAGAGTTCTTATGTGTTTTCTCTATCAAAAAAACACACTAAATGTCAAATCACATATTTATGTATTTTTTTCTTATTTATTTTTATTGTAGTATAATTCTTTTTTTATTATCTGAAAGTAGTTAGTTAATATTATTTATTTTTTTATTTTATTTTTTAATAAAAGGAAAAACTATGAGAAGTGGGAAAAATTATAAGATGATAAACTAACAAAAAGAGGAGAAAAAAGACCAAGAAAATCAAAGAAGAAGAAAGAAACAAATAATAAAGAGAAAATAAAAATAATAAATGAGAAAAGAAATAAATTAATGAACAAAAAATAATTTATTTTGTTTTATTGAAAAAGTAAAAATATAGAAAGAGAGAAAAAAAGAAGAAGAAGATAAAAAATAAAAAAAAAATAAAAAAGAAATAATAAAATGTTACTATATGGTATATCTAATAAAGGATAATAACTACGAAAAAATGAGAAAAGAATAAAAGAGAAGATAAAAATAGTAAATAAGAAAAGAACAAATATATATATATAATCATTAGTCAAACGGTTTTATTTGATGGAACTGTAATTGTTGTATTACCATTACATCGCATCTCAGTAACAAAGAGAAAATAATTCAGCCAATCCGAATCGAAGTGGTGCCCCCATTAACATAATTCTGTATTTTTTTTAATAAAAAAAACACACTAAATATCAAATCACATATTATGTATTTTTTTCTTATTTATTTATTATTGTAGTCTAGTTATTTTGATATTATCCAAAAGTAGTTAGTTAATATTTTATTTTTAGTTGATTATTTTATTTTTTAATAAAATGCAAAACTATGAAAAGTGGGGAAAAAATTATAAGATGATAAACTAACAAAAAAAGAGGAGAAAAATGAACAAAAAATCAAAGATGAAGAATGACACAAATAATAAATGAGAAAAGAAATAAATTAATGAACAAAAAGTAATTTATTTTGTTTTATTGAAAAAGTTAAAATATAGAAAGAGAGAAAAGAAGAAGAAGAAGAAGAAGAAGAATATAAACTAATAAAAAAAGAAAAAAAGGAAAGAAATAATAAAATGTTACTAAATGGTATCTCTAATAAAGGATAATATGAAGGGAAAAAATGAGAAAAGAATAAAAGTGAAGATAAAAATAGTAAATAACAAATAAACAAGAATAATTTATTTTATTTTCTTAATAAGGTAAAAATATATAAAGAGAGAACAAAATTTAAAAAGAAGATAAATATTAGAATTTGTATTTGACTATGAATTTCTTTCGTAGCAAATAGTTGAATTATTCACTACAAATTTTAAGTCGTCGCTATTTAACATCTTACATATTTTGTGACAACATTTTTGTTGTCACTAAATCACAAATTGATTAGAGACAATAAAATATTTGTCACCAATAATTTATATTATTAGTGACGAAAATATATGTCATAATTAAATCTAAATTTTTATAGCTAAAAATTATAATATTTAACTACAAACTCTAATTTGTCGATATTGTAACAACATACTTTTTGAGACAATATTTTTTTGTGTCCAAAAATTAATAAATATAAGATAAAATAATTTTTCACGAACTAGCTACATCATTAACGACGAAATAATGTGTCACCGATAACTTTAAATTCGTGACTAACAATACTCAACAATGGCGCCAATTCATTTTTTGGTGGGAAACTTTAGTGAACAAAACCTTTTACGATATTTTATGTTTCGTCACTAAACGTATGTATCTCATATATTTAAGCACGAAAACTAAATTTTGTCACTAAAAGCAAATAATTAGTGACAAATTTGATGTCGAAGCTAATAATTTCCTAGCTATATATCATATTTGTTGTAGTGAAAATGAAGGAGGATGTAGCGCATGTTGTGTCAGACACACAAAAAAATCCAAGAGGTCCACTTTATCAATCTGCACCACCATAATACCATCATTATCTCCCTATGCAAGACACACAATATTCCATTGTTTTACCTCAATATGCAGTCTATAATGCACAACAATATGCATACCCACCAAACTATGCTCGATAGAGAGCGCCAACATATCAAAATGTTCACTCTTCTTCTCAAAATTTTCGAGCACCTTATAATCTTCGTCCGAGACAGGGATTTGAAGGAGGTCAAAGTCCTAGAAACAATTTCACACCAATTGGAGAGTCTTACACAAGTTTATTTAATAAATTGAAACATTTGAATATGATAGTGCCGATTCCTCAAAATTATGTGGATCCTCACGCAAAGGGTTTCAATCCTGCAGTACGACGTGCATACCATTCTGATGGTCCAGGGCACAATATTGAAGATTGTCGTACTTTTAAAATAAGGTGGAAGAGATGATTCAAACAAAGATGATTGTGGTTCAAAATGACGACCCCCCAAATGTTACTAAGAATCCTCTACCAGCGCATAGTGATGTACACTTTATCGAGATGATATGTGACGACAAAGAATATGACAATTCTGAAGAAAAGACAATTGAAATTGGTGGAGCTTTTACGAAGGCTAACGTCCAAAGCAGTGGCTAAGAAGTACAGCTTGGTGATTGAGAGACACTCCTCTTTTCTCTAAAAAGAGTGTATATATAGTTTATTTTGTCATCATTTCTGCTATGCAATTAATTTTTATTTTTAGTAAGTCAAGCCTTTCTATCATTTCTCTTATGTGTTTGTTTGTTGAGTGTTGTCGTAGTTTGGGTTATTATAGAGTTGTGACCTAAATTTAGTTTGTTGTCTTGTCACGAAGTCTTTTTTATCTTAATATAATATTTATCTTGTGTCACTTTGATCCGTTCTATTTGGCTTTCCACATATACATCTCTTTTCAATTCAATTTTGTGACATGATATGCAAGAGGATTTGGTCAGATCTTAAGATTATATCTAGTCATGGAATGAATACTCTAAATAAGTAAAAAAAAAAGAAAAAAGAAATACATTCGAGGAAATGAATAAAGGACTTAAACACCTTGATACGTTCTTTAGTATCAAAAATGCTTAAAAGAATTTTTTTTATTTAAATTGACACATGTCATTTGTTGTCAAGAAGGTATTACTCAAATGAAGATTCCAAGCTGACAAATATGAAACTAAAATGATATACAAATCCATCAATGCATATGTGACAAAGAGATAATGTATGATTTTCACTTCACATCATAAAAGGCATGCTTGTATTTGACATTTTTAATGATTGATATGACGAAGACATTTCATTCTACTATCCAAACACCATGTAATTCTTTGCTACCCCTTTTGAGCCTTAAATTTATCTTATTTCATACCCTTTTTTTGGAATCAAAATACAGTAAAAAAAAGAAGAGTCACAACTTAAAAAAAAAAGAAAAAAAAAGAGAGAAGTCACAAAAAAGAGTCAAGAAAAAGTTAAGAAAGGTTGAAAAAATAATAACAACAAAAGAACAAACTTCCTGAACTACGTTCGACCTGATTCTTGCTTTGACAAAATACGTAGGCAGCTTTATTTTGAGGTTCGGTCCAAGCAAGAAAAAATCTAGAAAGTCCTCGTTACAAAAACTGGGGCAAAAATAATAATAATAGTAATTATTATTATTATTATTATTTTATTTTATTTTATTGTATTTTTGTAAAAAAGAGTCGATTCCAAAAGTTGTAAGTCTTAAGCCTGTAACGCAGTATCTTTGAGCTTTCATGCCAATCCTTTCTTTTTAACCCAGTCCAAAATCCACGTTACAATCCAAATAAAGACCTTCTGATCAATTGTTAACAATGACAAGTCAAGCAAGATTTCAGTGTTGATTATCATATAAGGAAAAATGTCATGTCCCTCGCATAAGGAGGGAAAAATGAGGGAATCTTATCGATGAAAATCCTTGAAAGCACTATAAGGCATCATTTGTGTTGAGAGAAAGTGAAAAATGAGAGAGTCTTATTGATGAAAACCCTCAGGGCACTATAAGACGATGGTGAGTGAGAGACATATAAAATGAGAGAGATTATTGGTGAAAAACCTTTCGAGGCACCACAAGTCGAATGTGAGGTATGAATCTAGTGCAAAAGTTGGATTATAAAAGTCTGATTTCAGAAGGTTGAAAGTTTGACAAAGATAAAGTTTAGAATCATTGGACAAATCAAGCCATTTAATCTCACATGCATGTCATGATCATTAGAATTGACTATCACTCTCAAAGGTGTCTCTTTTTATTTTCATTTTTTTTCATTATTTTTTCTCTAAAGGGTCAATTTTTATTTTTACTTACCTTCTTCTTATTTTCTATCGCTCAATTCGGTTCCATTTTTTCCCTTGGATTAGTCTTCATTAAAGCAAGCAGAAAATGAACTCAAAATTTCTACCATCTTTTCAATTGGACAAAGCAAAGTTTGGTCACCACCTCAAATGTGACATGATTCAAGAAATATGGATATGCATAGTAACTTGCCAACAATTGATAAATTTTGAGAATTTATATGAATACAAGATTCAATGATTTTTGGAGGGTGAAAACAATATAATAAGTATGAAGTTGGAAGTTCTGAACAACTAGAGATGTTTTCAAGATTATCAAGGTGAGCTGACTAGCAAATGAAAGCAGTCTATCTCAAGCTAAAATTAGTTTCAAACATGACAACAATGGGAGCAACTATCCTCAAAGCCAATGCCACAAATCAACCACCACTAAAAAAAAAATCCATAAATTTTCTTTCTTTCTTTTCTTAAAATAGAAAAATGTTCCTGACATAAAAGATATCTTGAAGACTCAAATTTGTTAACATTATTGCAAGAAAAAGAAAAAAAGGAAAAAAATTGCATGCATTGTTTCTCCTAGGATAAACAATTCCTAGTCTGAGACAGTTATTTCTCATTTTCTCCTAGGATAAATATTTTCTAATCTAAGCCATTTAAAAATAAAAAAATAAAATGTTATTGTAATTGTATTTGATGATTCAGTTTGGCAAAACTCTCCTACATAATGGGATTAGCAGGACCCTCCTACATAATGGGACTTAGTTTAGTAGGACCCTCCTACATAATGGGACTTAGTTTAGTAGGACCCTCCTACATAATGGGATTAGTAGGACCCTCCTATATAATGGGATTAGCAGGACCCTCCTACAATATGGGATTTAGATTAGCAGGACCCTCCTACATAATGGGATTAGCAGGACCCTCCTACATAATGGAATTAGCAGAACCCTCATACATAATGAGACTTAGTTTAGCAGGACCCTCCTACATAATGGGATTAGCAGTACCCTCCTACATAATGGGATTAGTAGTACCCTCCTACATAATGGGATTTAGATTAGCAGGGCCTTCCTACATAATGGGATTAGCAGGACACTCCTACATAATGGGATTTAGTTTAGCAGGACCCTCCTACATAATGGGATTAACCGGACCCTCCTACATATTGAGATTTAGATTAATAGGACCCTCCTACATAATGAGATTTAATTTAGCAGGACTCTCCTACATAATGGGATTTAGATTAGCAAGACCCTCCTACATAATGGGACTAGCAGGACCCTATTGGACAATGAGATTAACAGGACCTCTTACATAATGAGATTTGGTTACTTTCTCCTAGAATAAACACTTCCTAGTCTGAATTTATTTTTAAAAAAAATTACATCTGGTAATAACTCACAAAAAATTTCCACTGAAAACTGGGGCAATTTTTTTTGTGTATTTCTTTTGTTTGTGATGGTTTTCAGGTTTATTCAAACGAAAATGGATTTGAAATTCAAGAACAAAGTTTTAACTTTTTTCATAATGATCATTCCCATGATAGCCAGAATCAACTTCTTCAATGCATGTAGTAGCGTTACTTCGTGACATCTATTTCTATTCAGCTTCTGATCAAGAAAACATGTAGTCATTCAAGAACATATTCAAATTTTCATTTTTGAAGAGTGCCAAAAGCTCACTCTAAGCAGCAAGTTAAGCCTCAATCCAATTCAAGATCAAGATACTCACCCAAAAATCAAGGTGATATCTGAAAGTAAAGACACAAGTGAAGACTCAAGAGAAGTTGTATAGATAGGAGCTTGTACTTTTATTTTCCTTTTGACTATTAGCTTTCATTATTTTTATGTAAGGTTAGGAACCACAACTTAGAGCCTCGATGAAACCTCACTTAACTTCAAACACATCACCTCATCTCGTTGAACTACATGTGACTTGATTCCCTTATAACCCAGGATATGTAGGATGTCTAAAATCAAGACTCGGTCAAACTAATTTTTCCTTTGAATAATAGTCCGGTCAAAACTTGTCACGTTTTTTACTTCTTTGTCTGAAAACTCTTCGTGTTTCCAGTCAAAGAGGGGCAAACTGTAGACACGTAATTTTTGACCGAACATAAAATTTTATACTATTCTTATTTCTTAAATATATTTTTTATGTCTAAGTTAGATATTTTGATTTTTGTCTTATTTTAGTAAGTTTATTTAAAAGATTTGAAAATAACAAAAATATATGTTTTCTTTTAATTTAGATTTAATAATAAGCTAGTATTTCCTAATTATAATTTTGAGTAGCTATTCATTTATTCTTGTATTTTTATTAGCTAATATTTTTATAATATTTATTATATTTAATTGAAAAAAAACTTACCAGTGCCATCACCCCATTAACCATTTCCACCCACATCTAACTCCTCACACTCCCTTACCCTCAACCCACTTCACCTCACAACCCCTCTTTCCTCCACTTCCCTCCCCATTTTCTGCACTCCTCACACCACTACACTTACACATTATATACACTACTCCTAAACACAACCAAGTCACACGGAAAAAGCAGAAAGAGACTCACCAAAAACAATACAAAAATCAGCATACCCACGCACACATTTGGCACAATACTCAACTCCAATTCTTATATACCCAAAACCAACACACATACCTACATAAAGACCTCTGCACACAGCAAAAAAAAGACACAGACAACACACACAAAAAAGTACAAAAAGAAAAAGAAAGAATACACTATACATTCATACCAAAAGACATTCGTACGTATAGAAAAAAATATCAAAACATCAAAACATTTTTTAATTCCTTCCAACCCCACACTTAGAGGTAGAGTTCGAGGTTTGCTTTTGTGGTTTCGTGTTCGTGGCTCCTTGTTAGGATTGTTTCCTTTTCGTGAATTGAATTTTCGCAAGAGGTACCATTTAATCTTCATTGTATAATTTGATTTCATTATTATACAAGATGGGATTCTAATATCACGAAGTTGCTCAAATTTATGTGTGTTTAATTTTAGCATTATAATATTAAAATTTGTTTGAACCTTTTATATCATTAAATTTAGAAATAAAATTGTATAACTTGTGATTATTTATTTTGGTGCTTGTGCCTTATTAATTTTGATGAATTATCTGTTGAGTTGTGTTCAAATAAGTGATAAGTTATTTTTGTGCAATAATATGGCTGTTGCTTTTATCTTTTGAGTGCTAACTTAGTTTTTTTTTTTATAAATAAATATATAAAATAAAAACTAATAAGAAAATTTCAACAATGAGTAATAACTATTGTGCACATGTTTATGAAGAAATAATAATATTATTTTACTATTATTATTATTACTAATATTATTATTATTATTGTGGTCGGTGGTAGTTCGGCACCACTTGATTCACGCTTAAAAATTGGCAGACTAATTTTTGTAGGCAAATTTAGCTATGCTAAAAATAGTTTCAATTAAGAATGTGGTTACACGTCTTCTTTGAAACACTTAAAAGAAATTCAAGGATGCGGTGGCGCACCTTGACCAAATTGTTTAATAATTAATTTTTAGTAATTTAAATCAAGAGGTGTAAATTGAGATTATTAGGTGTGAGGTACTCAAGAGAAAAAGGCAGTTATGCCTCTAAATGTCAAGACCAATAATGCGGTTACGACTCTAGGTTCAGACTAATGAAAATTCAACAATAAAAAAATAAGCAAATCATGGCCTATAATAATGTATCCAAAATAATAATAATAATTTAACATAAGTATAAGTCAATAAAAGCGATCGTGCTAGTACCACGAGACTCGAGGGATGCCTAATACCTTTCCCTCGGTCAACATAATTCCTTACCTGAATTTCTTGTTCGCAGACCAAAATAAAGAGTCATTTCCTTTTGGTTAGGGATTAAAAAGAAAAGGTGACTTGGAACACCATAACTCAATTCCAAGTGGCGACTCTGAAAAATAAAATAATCTCTTAATCAATACGGTCACTTAAATTGGAAAAACCCTTTCCACCGATGCACGAAAAAGGGGTGTGACAACTACTTTTTTGCTATATGACATTACCAAAGTTAACCGAGCGATACTAGCGAGAATAATGTGCTTACTCTACAACTGAGCATGAGCAAAGAAAAAATTGAGAAGGACAAGGAACGAGATGAAAACATGGTCAAGATAATGACCCAACTCGATTTGTTGTCTAAACATTTCATGGGAGGTGGACTTAGATCAGTGAATGTGGTTGGAACTAATAGTGGGTAGTTCCTAGATGATGCTAAGTTTGAGGCATTATATAATGAAGAATTGTAATATTTTGGAAACCAAATGGGGGTTCTCATACCAATTATGAACAACAAGGTGGGAACTAAGGGTTGGAACAAGGATCGAGATGATGGTTGGTTCCACATCTCCACTCATCTCAATCTAAGGTAAATGTAATGTTTCCAAGTGACACCGTCCCAAATTAGAAAACAAAATGTTTAGGAAATGAGAACTATGTCGTGTCACAATGTTTAATGAGCCACTTTTTGGGAGGCAACCCAATTCTTAACTTTTGTTTTATTTCTTTCAATAATGTGTGTTGTGAGCGCAGGTTGAAAAGAAGTTAAAAGGTTGAATAAGGAACATTAGGCGATGCCAAAACCAAAACGGTGATTCACCATAGGAGTTGTACAAACTCATTCATGTCCACCATCTAAGCTTGAAAATGTTGAAAAGTGTACTATCTATTTCGGCGATCTGAGCTCCAAAGGGCGATCCATCGATGTGCACTGTGCGGATTCCATCATGCCTTCAAAATCATCCTTCAGGTTTAGTGATCATTGAAGCATATTCAATAAGTTTAAGCTCCAATGGGTGATTTTCTAAATACGTTCAGCGAAGGTAGTCACAACCATCGAGTGTGCTTGATATAAAAAGGTCAAGTGTCTTTTCAAATTCAAAAAGAGAACCCTTCGAAATCTTTAAGACATTATCTTTCCATTCTCTTGCAATACCTTATTTGAGTGTGTGTAAATCTTTATTGTTTGATTTTTGAATGCGTGGAGTGTATTTTCTTGCTCGAGTAATCAACCCAGCCCTATTCTCCTGTTACTTTTGAATTTTGCTTCTTATTGAGATTTGTTTTTTATTTTTATTGTGTATTTTGAACTTGAAATCATGTTTTGTATATGGTCTTGAAGCCATTTAATGATTGTGATTGTTGGATTTCATTGGGTAGCCCTGAGTTGCCTATAAATTGCTAATCTTGAATGTGTTGGTTAAATATTGAAATTGAAACTTTAAATTTAGTGGGTCTTGATTTTGATTTGACGTGTGTGAAGTTTCAGTAACCCAGTATTGACTTGATTGCATGATTTTACCCAATGATAGACTGAGTGATGACTTTCTTTAGGGAAAACTGTCCATTTGAGCAATACTTTGCTATATCTGGGGGAAGAGTCTAAGTACCGATGGTAGATAAGCATATAGATGGGTTGTAATGATGTTGGGGAACATTTTTTGTTGCGTATAATAGTTTTAGTTGTGAAAATTAGACACTGGACTGATCATCTCCTCTTTGACGGGCTTGTCTTGTCTCGCCAAGGAGGTTAGGTGAATCGCCGAGTAAGCCCCAGCTCACCTTCTTGAGTAAATATGTGACTTTGGGCACTTCCTTATTCGGCAAGCTTGTCTTAGTTCACCGAACCCATTTCGAGAATCGTTGAGTGGGAGTGGACATCGCTCTTGATGCATGTTTCTTTTTTTTTTGTATTGTTTCTTTTAGAGTGCTTGTCTTAGCCCGCCAAAACTACTAGGTAAATCGCTGAGTTGGAATTGACTCTACCTTTTGTGCATGTTCCCTTTGATAATTTCCACCGTCTATTTCGACAAGCTCACAAGAGATCGCCTATCCTGTTAGGCGATCGCCCTTTCGATTCAACGAGTCTTAGGGTATTTTTTAAATGTAATTGTAGTATTGAGTTTGATTTCAACTAACCTTCACCTATTCTACGTTTGAATATGTGTGATTTGCAGCTCATGGCTAAGACAAAATCAAAGCAGGTAGTAACTTCAGATACAGTCTCTTCCTCCTCCTCCCCTGTTGGAAAAGAAAAAGGGGATAGTTATCAATGATCTGAGGCTCCTCGACGACCACATCCTACCACTCCATAAGAATCTACCCAAGAGAGTATGCAACCCAAAAAGTGGGTTGTAAGGAAGAGAATCGACATCCAAGCAAAACTTGTTCAGCCTCTCTCCACCCAAGCACCAACCTCTAGAGCTCTCCCGATTATCGCGTTAAGAGCCCTCAATAGGCTCAAGGAAGCTGGAGAACGAACCATTCTTGGGTAGAGACGCTTCTCCATTGACGAATTTATAAGCGATCACTCGGTAATTTGGGACACTATTTTTTTTTATCTATTTGAGGGTCTCGCAAGACCCATAAACCCCTATGTTCCTTTTTTGGTGCACAAATTCTATACAGCCTATGCCCAAGCCCTACCAAAGAAGTAGAAGGGCTTAGTTTGGAAGCCATTGGATGAGGTAGAAGTGTGTGGCAAGAAGGTGAAATGCCATGCTGGGGCAATCAACACTGCACTAGGGATGTTGGAATTTAAGGTAGATATGTTTTCACTCCAGATAAGGCATGACCTTGATTCATTTAAAGATTGTTTGGTACCGTTTCTTTCTGACACTTCTCTTTTTTGGATGGCTTATGGTGCCCAAATAGAGAAGAAAGACTTAAATATGGTGGCCAAGTACTTGTTTGGCTTTATTAGTGGCAACATCATGCCCTCACAAAACGAGTCTATCCTTCACTATCCCAAGGCAGCCTTAGTGGGCATAATCATTGATCGGGATCACATTAAGGTGGGGACTATCATTGTAGAGGAAATACCGATGACAACTCGATATGAGAAAACTTCCCTTCCATTCCATGTCCTGATCACAACACTATGCGAGGATGCAAGAGTCCCTTTTAAGGGGAATATTGATATGTGGATCACCCCAACCTTATCAACGACATTTGAAGGATTGAGGCTGATTGTTTCCGGGATGATGGCCTTGGTGGAAGTCGCCACCACCAGACACTACGCGTGTAGTTGATCAAGATGTTCTAGCTTCTAAGGCCAGCACACCTGCTCCTTCTATGGAGCAGGCATGTATATTTTCCCCCCTATTGCGACTTCATCTTCTGCATCTACACTTGTTAATTCTATTGTTGATGTTGTTGCTACTCTACCTACCCCCACTCCTATTACATGTCCCCCCACCCATACCTTGATATACTTAATGGGAAGTCTAGCCCAATTTACAAATGTTAGAGCCGCGAGGGTTGAGAAGGATATGTCCGGGATGATTGATAGGGCTTTTGAGCATGCCTTGGCCCCTTTGAGGGAAATAGTGACTAGGTGTGAGGGGCGTATTGAAGACTACACTATGAGGTTGGATAACCTCACTTACAAATTAGATGCCCAAGAGAAGGGTGAGGGTAGTTCCCGTGCGCTAGACGCTATGAGGGTGAGCCAGCTACCATCTACTAATATTTGGACTCTATGCGGTGAGGTTCCCCTACCAGTTGCACCAGCCTCCATGCCACCGCAGATGCTCAGCAAAAAGCCTCATTCTAGTGTGTAGCATGAGTTAGTTGTGAGTGTTGCTGATATTGTTGTGGATTCTGAGAGAGCCGATGGTGATTTGGTTGATGAGACAGATGAGGTGGTATTGAAGAGTGAGGAGGATGAGAATGGGACTGCATAAGCACTCACGAATCTGCAGAAGACTAACAAGGTGATTTCTTAGGCCACCCTATAGAGATCCTTTCATGAGATTTCAGCAGTTGGTACTACTGGAGTCTCTTCAAACTCCACCATCCCTCCCAATGATGTGACAGACACTTATGCTCCAACTATTACCACAGTGCTACCTCTACTGATATAATTATTGGACATTGATGTTCGGGTGATTGTTCCCCTCCAGAGACTCCAAATGAGAATGCTCCTTAGGCTTAGCCTGTTAGGGTGCCTTTTTTACTTAGCCTCATGTACTTTATTATTTTTGCATTGAGGACACTACACATTTCTTTTTGGTGGGGTGAGGGCCTTTGAGCCAATATTCCTCGTTTTGCTTTGTCTTTTGTTATTTTTTAGTTTTGGATGATTGTTGTAGTTTACTTTTACCTATATTAGAGTGTTTCATTTGGTTTAGTGTATCTCTTGTGACCTATTTCATTTTCTTTCAATCTTGCAACTACCCCCATGAGTTTTGAAAATTGTGAAATACTTTTGTTTTCATTGATAATGATTTGAGGATCAATTGTCTTCAATATAGAGGCCTTGAATTGTACTCATGATAAAAATTGTATATAGTAGTGGTTTTGAGAGAAAAAATTGGTGTGGTTGCACTTTTGAGTGATATCTTTGAATCTTTTGTTGACTAGCTATATTTTGATGCGTGTCTTGCCATGAACATCACACGTATGTTTTTAATCATTTTGGGATGTGCTAAATGAGGGTATTTTGAAGTGAAATGTGTGGTGAGGTCTTACTTGAAAGCATGTGTGTGGAATCCTATGATTTACCTTGTTAGTCTAATTGTCTAAACCTTTGTAAATGTAAGGCGTGATCTTGGGCAGAAACTTTAAGAGGGAACCCAAATTTTCATAGTCCTTTGTGACTACCGTGTGAGGGTTTGCATTGTTTTGGAACCATTTGAGCCTAAACCATTTTTTGACAAAACCAAGCTAGAACCTCTTGAACAAAAAATGTCTCTACCTTCACACCTAAAATCCTTTTTGAAGCTTTTTTATGTTTGAATAGTCATCTTAAGCAAAAAGTCTAAGTTGCGGATGTGGAAAGTAAGGAGCTCTGAAAGCCAAGTGAAGGGAAAGTAAACATGAATTGGGACTCAACTTTGAAGTTTGTTACAAAAAGAGACACCCCTTGTTATAAAAACAAAAAGAGAGAAGGAGCATTATGATGAAAACATTTTTAAAAATATAAATGAAAAATAAAGTGATGAAATAAAAGAGATTCAAAATAAAATGAGTGAAAAGTCAAAGTTTTACTTCTCAAATGAAAAAGAATGAAAATATTTTGACAAGAGGTGAAAATGATTACAACAATGCTTTGAAAAGGTGAAGTCACTGAGCCAAATTGACCATATCTTAACCTCAATCCCATTACAAGCCTAAAACACCCTTGAGATCTTGCATTAACTAGGTTGTGTGTTAATTGGAAATATTATCAAACCTATGGGATGAAGCTTGCATGTATTTCTCTTTTGTGAGGGTGAGAGTTGCATTGATTCCTTAGTTATTTGTTGATTTGTTTTGTGAAAGCATGGAATCATTCTTGATGTGAAGGCACTTGAATGCATTTATTGAAACATGATCTTGCTTTAGAGAAGAAGCTAAAGTGAGCTTCAACCTGTGTTGAAACCAGCTAGTCAGCAGTTGAAGTTTTCTGATCATGATTGAGTGTAGCATGTTGTTGAGAGTAGTATTGTAAGGACACTTGCATGATAGCTCTTATTGAATACCATTGTAGACACCCTTATTGAACTAATTGTGTTTTTGATTTACTTGAGGACAAGAAAAAGTTTAAGTTAGGGGTGTTGATGAGTGGTATATTTGCACTCATTTGAGGCCTATTTAGCTCAATAATTAGTGTCCACAATGCCTAATTTTGATCCTATTATGATAATATTTTGATGATTTGAAACTATGTAGGCTAATGGACAAGGAACGATGAATGTTTGAAAGAATTTCCAAAAAGAGATATAAAGTGTAAAATTTACATTGATGATCGGCAACCAAGAAAGGTAAATTGCCTAGTGAGCATGACCTCGCCCAAAGTGATAGTGCACAAGACCTGTGTTTATCAATAAAAGACGCCGAAATCCAAAAAAAAGGGTGATTCGCAGAATGAGAAAGGCAATCTTGTTGACCATTGCCCAAAGCGATAGTGCGCACTGGAGAAAAATTGAAGTCTTGAAAGGCGAACTATTGTGGTACTCGGCGATAAGCCGAAAGTGAAAGGCAAACTTGATTGAGCCCGCTGACTAAGGTTCAAACACTTGAAGCCTAGAGCAAAAGAAGGAAAGCTGAAGCATGATTGGCGATTCGCTGAATGAACTTGGTGTGCCTGACAAACATCACCTGAAGGAAGGCAAAATGTGTGAAAAAATGGTCAAAGATGTAAAATGAAAGTGTAAACCATACGCTGTTGATCGGCAAACATGAAAGGCGGATCACCTAATCGGTCTGAACTCACCTGAATTGACAGTGCACTAGGCTTAACTCTCAAGGCAAGTTGGCAAACTCAAGGGAAAAGGTGAACTGGTGAACTTCGCCAAATTTGAAAATATTAGATGAAAAATGAAGGTTAAAAAGGCGAACAAAGGTAGTGATCAGTGACTTACCAATTAAGAAAACACAAATTCCAATGAGATCATTTAATAAGGTTTAAACACCTGAAGCCTGAAGCAAAAAAATGTGAACTGAAGGAAACAATTGGTGACTCATCGAATGAGTTTGGTGAGTCCAACTGACGTCACCGAGTAAGAAGCACATAGAGTTTCTGGGAAAATTTTGGGAAACTGTAAATAGCCCAAAGGAGAGAGATAAGGGGGTTCAAAATTTTTTGAGGAAATTCTAAACATTCTAGAGAGAGAAACACTTTCTATTGAGTGAAGAACACTTTTAATTGTTGGGGCTTTTTAATTGGTGAACTTGAATTTCATAAATTGAGGCTGAATTCAAAGTGGGTTTGCTTGCAGTTGTTAAACTTCCGGTTACCCATAACTAATTTCATGCAAGGTATAACTTCATTACCCTTTGTAATGTTTGGCTAAAACCCCAATCTTTGAGGTATAATCATGGAGTTGGGTGTTGATTTAATTTAGTGGGTTTGTTGAATTGCTGAATTTTATAGTTGTTTATCATAGATTTGAACTATTACCGAGTGATTAATTCATGAATTAAGGTGAAAAAGTTCATTTTAGCTTCGATCTTGCATTGATGCACCAAAGAGACCAATATGTGTGGGTAATTTGTTTGATGTTTGCAAATTTAGTTATACTTAATTGTAAATCCAAGGTATTCGGTTGGTTAGATTAGCATGTAGATGAGACCGAAAGGAGATTATATGTAAGGATGCTATGAGATAGAAAGAAGATTAACCTCATTGAAGATGACCTAACCTATCTTTGATTATATAGTTTTATTGAGCAATTATACAATACCATAGTGAGATCAATATTTAATCCCCACACCCCTAAATTCAATTAATTTCATGAATCTTTGCTTGTTTTAATATTGATAATTGTGTATCTAAATTTGTGTTGATATATTTGGTGGAATCATCCACTCATTTTCTATGTGACTACATTGAGATTACTTGCTATTTAATTCACTAATTGGATCCTTAACCTCATACCATTCCCTGTGGGATTCGACCCCGACTCTCAGTTGGATATTTTTATTGACGATAGTCGCTCACACTTTTGATTGGTTTTGAAGAGTGATTTGAGCATTATCACTGGGTCATCATCAAAGACACTAATCTTCTTCCGATATCATAACATCGTTTTATAGAATCCCCTTTTGATCTCATCTATGTGCAATACTAAACAATCCAATACTTTACTCTATTCTCTCTTTTGATGCAGAAAAAGGGCAAATAGATTCGACTCATAACCTTTATATTCAAGAAAGTTATAGACATCAAACCTAAATTGCTAGTATTGATCTAATTACTCACGCCAATCAATCTCTTTCGAACATCAATCGGAGATCGTAAGTAGGAATTGAGTTTGCAACCTTAACCATAAATTAGCCCCATGCTTATTAGCCCAAATCAATGCATGAACAAAAATAAAATAGAGCATAACAAAATACTCACAATATTTAATCAAAACTCAACTCCATAATTGCATCCATAGATCTTGGGGCTTAAGCCATCCATCACAAAGTATAAAAGAAATTATATCTTGCATGAGAGCAACTATGAGTAAGATAAAATTATGCAAATACTAGAAAATCCACTTTGAATTCAACTTCAATTTATTGATTTCATGAAGAAAAGTTGAAAACCCCAAAAACTAAAAGTGTTCTTCCCAAAAGAAAAAGTGTTTTTATCTCTCAAATGTTCAGAACTTTGGAACTTCAAGGACTCTCCAACTCTGATTTTCTCTCTCCTTTGGGCTATTTATAGTTTCCCAAAAATTGGCACAAAACTCAATGGGTGACTGGGCGATGTTAGTCAGGCTCGCCAATCTAATTAGGTGAATCATCAACTACTCATCCTCTCTCCTTTCTCTTTCTTTAAGATTCAAGTGTTTGAACCTTAGTCGGTGAGCTCGTTCGAGTCTACCTTTCCCATTTTGAATATCTTTGATCAGCACCTTTGTTCGACTTTTAAGCCTTCAATTTTCCACTAAGTATTGTCAATTTTGGCAATGGTCACCTTGCTCACCCTTTTCATTCGGAAAGTCATTGTTACTCCTTGAGTTCACCGACCTACCTCAATTAATTCAATTGTTGTGCACTGTCAACTAGGGTTAAGTCGTACACATTAGGCTATCCGCCATTCAAGTTAGGCGATCAACATTGTGGAATTTACACTTCTTTTTATCTTTTTGGTCATTCTTTCAAACATTCATCTTTGCCTTGTTCTTTAGCCGTCATAGCTGCAAAATATCATTAGAATAGGACATAATTAAGCATTAAGGACACTAATCGTTGAGCTAAATAGGCCCCAATTGAGTATAAATCAACTACTCATCAGAGTGCACTCTTGAATCTAGCTTCCAATCTTTGTGGGTTTCTCGAAAGAGAATTTGTGAATTGGAGAATTAGGTTAATAATCATATTTAGCTTTGAGTCCTTACTTTGAGACCGAAAGGAGATAATTTAGGTGTACTTTGTTGAATGATAAACTTGCTAGAAATAGAGGTTTAGATTAAGGTCTGGGATTGATTTATTATTCACACAATTGACATCGTAAGGAGATATCGTGATATAACCCTTTGGGACCAAAAAGAGATTAGGGTTATTTATTATGATCTAGCCTATCTATGGTTGAATGAGAATGTGTTGAATTACAATGGATCATTGAGTGTTTATTAAATTCTAACTTTTCCCAATTCCCATATATCGCATGCTTAATCTTGTTTTCCATTCGTTGTCCTCGTATGGAATGATTGTGTTCCCCACAAGAAGAGCTTTAGAGGAATAGGAGTGGACCTCCTTTGTTTGGCATAAGAATAAAGTGAGTTCTGACATATGCATCTGTTAAAAGGTAATCAAAGCATAGGGTACATGCACACAAAGCTTTCAAGGATTACTAATACTAGGTCTACTTCATTAATTTTTCATGGTTCCCACAACTCTAGTTATGAATTCAACTACTCTCATGTTTGTATGATAACAATTAAAGATAAATTATTTATGCATAACCATACACCAACATAATCAATAGTAGGAATATAGAATCTTCAATTGAATTTCAAAAGTAAAAAAGCAAAGATCACATTGCAATTTCGCTTGAAAATTCAAGATTAAAAGCAAATTTGTTGTTTAGTTCTATTTACAGAACTAAAATTAACATAACATCTAAAAGAAAACCTAGGAAAAGTATTTATAGAAATTAAGAACCTATCCAAATCACTAGGAAAACTGGGTTCGACAACTACCATTGACCCATCTATGGGTCGTGGTCTCTTCTATGACTCATGGAATCATTGTCGTAGATGGCAGTCGAGGCATAGTCTCAGGACTTCTTCTATCGACAAGAACTATGGTCCATGGAAATTTTTACGGCTCGTGCTTCCCCTTCATAGATATCTGGATTTTTGGTGCACTTTTAGTATTTCAACTAGGATCAGCTTTTATGACTCGTATAGCTTACTCATGAAATCCAGGGTCTTTT
Source organism: Solanum chiquidenum (assembly GCA_029582725.1). NCBI lineage: Eukaryota > Viridiplantae > Streptophyta > Magnoliopsida > Solanales > Solanaceae > Solanum > Solanum chiquidenum. The sequence goes on along the minus strand of JAJOOS010002781.1, from coordinate 46,818 downwards.
TTTAAATTTCAAAACTTTTTATACGATCCAAGTCTATGTCTCCTGGATGAATTTATGACTCGTACTGCACATTCGTAAACTTCAATCCTTTTTTACTAATCTCTAAACTTCTATCTACGAAGGCATCTACGTCTATTGGTTCAAACGACGGATTGTAGACTAGTCTTGTAATTCCCAAAAATTTCTGAAAAGTTCCAACTTTTCTCAGTTATTGACTAAATCCTATTTTCCTACAAAACACCAAATCTACTAAAATGCGCTAGAGAACTTACACGAATCCGAAGTTTTAAGTATCAAAATTTTCATAAGACAACAACACATCATTCACCAAAGAATTGGATTTGGTTGACGACTGGGAGAATTTTCAAGAAATATTTGACCTTTTAAATTTTTTTGGAATGAGAAAATAATTTTAGCCAAATTATAAATATTATTTAAAATAAGATATTCAAAGTAATAAATTAAATATTGAATAATATATTAAACTAACGTATACTAAATCAGTAATGTTAAAATAAATCATGCTAATATTGTTTTTATCGAATGTTGGATTTGGTGAATTAATAAATAAAATGCTATAATAAAATATAGTGAGTAAAGTGTATTACAATAAAAATTGTACCTTATATTGTTAATCTGTTATTGCCCTCCAGGTTATTTCTGTGTAAATAATGTTTAGAGCGTGCCTATAGCTACAACCCAAGTCAATTTTGACTTGTTAGGATTGATAGTTTGGTCACCTCATTGTTTGTTTGATTTTAATGCATGTTCTATGTTTTGAAGTTTTTGAAAGTTGAATGGTTGATTTTGGTTAAAAGTTAGAAGATGGACAGTAAAATTCTGATGGTTTCATCACACCGAAAGAGTCACTTTGGGCTAGTGGCATGATTGGCCCAAATCCTGAGGTTTCTGGTGCGAGCTTGTGTCGCTAGATGTTTAAGCTTTTAAGATTTGGCCAATGTTTGACCCTAGTAAACATTCTTGATACACATTCTTTGATGAAAATTTTGTCAATGCGGTTAGCTTCAAAATATCGATTTTAGTCTAGAAAGACCGTTCATACGGATCGTGAAGCTCCCGAGCTAAATCCAAGCCTCATTGTGGATTTTGCTAAAAATAATGTTTGGATATGGGACCCACTTTTGTTGAGATGACCTTGGATGAAAGTTTTGACTGCTTTGTTGAGTCTACAATGTCGTATTTGGTGGGGTAGCATATCTCATTTTCATGCATGGTTTCTGAACAAATCTTGAGCACCCCATCGCAGGTTATTGACTTGCAAAAAATTAGTTGATATCATCATATTGCCCTTCACGTTCATGGGCCCTTTGGCCTCAATTGTGAAGGCCAAGATCTTTGTGCTCCATGATCGCGAGGCTTTGTCCATGATCATGAGGGTATGGCCTTATTAGTCATCTCGATCACGTGGCCTCGGGCTACGATCGCGATGAAGTGTTGACCCACGATGACCATCCTTGGTCATCACGATTGTGAGGTAAGACCTCTGCGATCGTGAGGGTCAACATTTTTATGGGTCGGGATAGTGACCTCTCTCCTTGTGATCATGACAAAGGTTTTGGTTTGGTATTTTATAAAAAGACCATATCCGATTAGCCTTCAATTCATATTTGTTTTGGCGATTTCTCCCTCAATACAACTGCAATTTGGGTGATACGAAGTTTGGTGTTATCAAGAAGTTTTGGGATACATGGGTGATCAGTTGAGTAGGGTTTAGGGAGTCTTTGTTTGAGGTAAATTCTGATTTTTAGGGGCTGCATTACCTTATTTGTGATTCTTTAATTGTTGTATTATTCCATATTGGTTGTTTAAGCTTCTCCGAGCCCCGAATTTTGATCCATTTTGGGACACAAGTTTGGGGAGGCAATTAGGTCTTTTGACAGTGTCAATTATAGAATTTCAATTGCAAGTCCCATATTTCCTATTTTGAATCCAATTTGGGTCCATCTTTGTTTTATGTGAATTTAGTGTCTAATCAACAGTATTAATATTGTTTATTCTATAATTAATAGTGTATCAATGTTTAGAGGTCATTAGGAAGGGAAAATCTCAAGAGACATGATCCGGAGGTCATGCAGTCAGTCTAAATGTAGGCTACGACTTTCCATTCCTTAGATTAAGCTTGATAATGTGAAAGCATGTTGATTTGTGAGAATTTGGGGCAGATAACTAGTTGAGCATGCTAGATTAGTTAGAATTCATGTTTTAGGCTTTTATCAGGGTTTTTGAATATTTAAAGCATGTCTTTCCTTGAGTGTGATCATCTTTACCTTGTGGTGTGCCTTCATTGATGTTATTATTGATTGATTGAGCACGTTTGGCCTTAGTGTTGGGTTAGACTAGTGCTTACCATATACTTGCGTTATTTAGAGTCGCATGGCCTTAGTTTTGCTCTGACGTTGTTTGTATGGTCAGCTACCTATAGACTAGTGTGGCAGACTTGGGTGTGAGAGAATTAGTCTTAGATTAGGAACTGAATCAGCTTTGATGACCTTCTATCATTTCTCTCATTTTTTATTGCCTCATGATTATGGTAGAGTTATCAAGCTTTGCTTGGCAACTTGGGACTAGAGTTGGTTCAATCTTGGAGTATTGTACTGATTATCTAGGAGTGGATGTCATTTGATAGTCGTTATGTGTTGATGCATTGATATGAGATCCTTTGGCAGCCATTATAGTCACATATTAAACGTCTGGTCATGCTGCCCACTATCCTCTACAAAGTTGAGTTATACTTGATCACTTATTAAAGGTCTGGATATTTGATCTTCATACACAATCTCTGATTTGGGCTCACTATCCTCTATGGAGTTGAGTTATACTTGATGGCAAATTAAAGGTCCAGATATTTAATCTTCAACGGCAGTTCGTGATTTGAGCTCATTATCCTCTGCAGAGTTGATATCTATCAACTTTTTCTTGTTTTCTTGAAGGCCTATCCGCGGTTACAGGTCCGAGCTATGTCTTCAACGATTATTTGGGAGATCTATTCATTTTTTAAGGTCCAGGCTATTTACTTTCTGTCTCTAGACTCACTGTGACCTGTTCTTAGTAGTTATATATATTTTGTGTACCCATTGGGCTTATGAGGGTTCGTTCAGGTTCTTACTTAACTTATGAATGAATGCACCTTTTGGGTTTATGAGGGGAACCTAGGTTTAGTTAGCTTTACTTACTTCCTTTATATTTTTAGTACTATCGTGTGCATTTCTATTAGCTTTCTATTCTTTAACCTCTATTTGTGTATGATTCTCACATTTTAAATTACTTTTGCTTCTCTTCCTTAGTTGGCCTATGATTCCTACTAAGTACATATTGTTTGGTACTCATGTTACCTTTTGCATCTATTTCGTGATGTAGGTCTGAGCACTAGCTCCAATCATTAATATTTGAGCATATTTCAGCTTTAATTTGGAGATGAGGGTGAGCACATGGCATCCTAGACTTACTTGTCGCTATATTTATTTTGTTTGCTAATTTTTTGTATTTTGAGACAAGCCTTGTAATTTGAGTCCCCTTGTGGGACTTCTACTTCCGTTCTATTAGAAGATCAAAATTTGTTACTTCCAGGTTCTATGAGGGATCTTATTGTATATATGTTTTAGTTAGGTTTTGCCTGTTCTTCTATTTATGTTGTTAAATAATCGCTTCAAATTTATTTCTACCCTTATAGCCATTACTTGTTGATTTGGGGTTATAGGTTGGCTTACCTACTAGTGGTTTATAGTATGTGCCACCAAGACTTGAGTAATCGGGTCGGGATAAGTTGGTATCAGAACCCCAGGTTTATCGGTTTCACTTGTACAAATATAATACCTAGTAGAGTCCTGCAAATCAGTATATACACGTTTGTATCCTATCTTTTAAAGTCTACAGGGTGTCTTAGGAATGTTTTCTATTATATATCGCATTCGTACAGTGTGTGTCTTTTTTGTCTCTTAGAATCTAACTTGTTACGTTCTTTCGTAGGGATTTTTCATATGGGTCACTCAGCGACAAAGGGTGGAAGTTGGTCTCCTCAGCAAGCTAAGGCTGCAGCACTAACACCTCATAGAAAGAGAGGTCAAAATCCTGCAACAGATCCTTAAGAAGCTCATGTCCTGATTTAGTCTGTGAGTCCAAGGCCAACCCAGCCACCATTCAGACTAGTTATGGCTCACGACCTTTAAGCAACCATTACTAAACTCTTTATTGTGTTTGGGGTATGCAGTATGCTCTAGCTGCAACTATAGTTGCATTTGTCCCACAAGGTCATCATGCAGTTGTGGCACCTTTAGTTCAGGTACCACCTGGGGGTGCCTAGCCCATGATTTAGGCCAGAGTTATGCCGCTAGAGGAGCAGAAGATGTTTGGAATGTTTTTGAAACTTTCACCTCTAAGGTTTTCTAGGGCTATTGGCGAGGAATCCAGGAGTTTTTCACTACTTGCCGTAAGCGACTATATACCTTGTGCTTGGTGGAGTTGACATGAATTGATTTCACTACTTACAAGCTTGATGGGTCAACTAAGCAGTGTTGGCATTCTTATATTGATACTAGCCAACTAGGTATCCTCCAATGTCATGCTCAGAAAATGAGGATTTCTTGCCCAGGTTCATCTCATGTAGTGCCATAGACAGTCTTCAAGATAAATTTTTGAGGTTAGAGTAGGGTTCCCTGACTGTGTTTGAGTATGAGGTGAGGTTTCACGAGCTATGCCGCCATTCATACCTACCAAAGAGTTGGTGCTTCATTCGAGGTTTCAGACTCAGTTGTAGATTGAGACACAATCTATGGTTTCAGTGGGCTATTCTTTTCTAGATGTAGTTGATCATGCTCGTACTATTGAACAACTCTGTCATACGTCCCATGGAGGCAACGACAAGAGGACTAGGCATAAGGGTAGCTATAGCGGATCCCTTTCTAGGTCCAAGGACTTTTATGAAAGGCCTCACCAAAGGTTTCATCAGAGTCAATTTAGTCCGCATGTTCTTTCCTTTCTTCAGACTTCAAAGGGTGATTGGAATGGTCGGGATGATACTGGCCCGGGTCAGGGTTGAGATGGCTCACAATTGGGTACTTCAAGTCGTGGTGGTCGTTACTTCGTGAGCCAATCTTCTCAAGGTTGTTATGATTGTGGAGAGATTGATCATTGGTCTAGAGATTTACCTTTGCGTAGGCAGATTGCACTAGCCCTACCAGCAACACCTCTAGTTTGAGTTAGAGGCCAGGTTCAAGACAGTCGTGGTGGTCATCAGGGTGTTTGGAGTGGTCCCGAGGGAAGTAGATCAAGTGGTAGTTAAGATGGCCATGGTAGGGGTGGATACACTCACTTGTATGTAGCTCTAGCGAGGATGGAGGCTGAGGCAACAGATGTAGTGATCACATGTATGATTTTCTTATGCCATCAACATGTCTCTTCTTTATTTGATATAAGGTCTAATTTTTCATATGTATCTATGTATTATGTTTCCTATTTCAGTATGAGTTTGGAAACTTTGGCATCGCCGTTGTGTGTGTCGATCACCCGAGTCAGTCTTTAGTAGTGGATTGGGTATTTTGATCTTGTTTGGTGACTATCTAGGGGAGTGACACCCGCACTAACCTTATATTATGTGATATGTTGGACTTTAATGTGATTTTGGACATGGACTTGTTATCCCTGTTCACACCCAATTTTTGCATAACTTTTTGAAAATTCATACTTTTAAGTTTTGTTCATTCAATAGTTCAAATTATTTTTTTGTAATTTTAAATAAACTTATCACTACTTATCTTAATTTCTCGAAATTAAGGATTTTTAATAATTAGCATTGATTACATTATTTTTGTCATAGTGAGTTGAATATGCTGAGAGTATTGTCTCTATTTGATTAAATCATTATTCTTTGTTAAATTACATTTTTTTACTTGTCATTGATTAAATTTTGTTAATATTCATTTTAGTATTTTTAACACAATCTAAGAATACAGTGATACACAAATATTTTATTAAACAATGATTTTGGACCACGGTCTTTAGCCCATGGTTTGAGCCCATTCTATTATATAAATGTGGTTCCCAATTTCTTATTTAACTCTTTATTTGGTCTAAAAAGGGGGGGGGGGTGGATAATATTTTTTACATTGAGAGAAATGATTTCTAAATAGGTTAAAACCCTAATCTTTTTCTTCTCCAAATTTTCTAGCCATCGGCACCCCCAAAGCTTCACCACCACAAAACCCAATTTTACTATACTTTTCTTCCTACACGACCATGTATCCACCCAACTAGCCCACAAAACAATTGAACCCACCAAAAATCAACCATCAGACAATCCCTTTGACAAAACCACCTCCAAAAACCCAATTCCATTGTTGTTCCCTACTATTCTCATACCTCAAACAACAAAAATTGAGACCCAGCACAAAAACCTGTGACAACCACCACAACAAACAACCAGCCAAATGACCCTTACGAAACCCAGTTCCTAAACCTTTAAAACCCACCAGGGAATCAGACAAACCTGACCACCTTTCATTTTCCCATCGCTATACAGTACACCATTGCCAGAGACCATCTCCACCAACACAAACTCCATTATTGAAACAATCATCAAGCCAAGTGACCACCCAATACCCCATTCCTATTTTCCCCTTTTCTTGTTGCTACCAGTGAAGCTTCAAGCTCTCATACATCAGACCCACGACTTCAAGCTCTAGGGGGAACTCCGGCAACCAAAAGACCCTCTAGCTCTAGCGAAAGACCGAACAAACTCTACCAACAAACAACAACTAATCAGCGAGCTCCGAGCTCTATTCCGGTGACATCTCTTTGATTTGTTTGTAATTTTATTGTTCTTTTCCTTTAATTTTGTAGCTATTTTCTATTATTTATACAGGTTTATCAATTATTTATAGATTTATACAGTAAAGTTAAAACTCCGACAATGTCTCGGCAATGGTCTTAATGCTATATCTCTATTATGACTTTGTTCTTTTTCTCAAAGAAAAGTTTTGTAAATTTGAGTTTTGTTTTCGATTTACTGCTTTATAGTTAACTTTTTCTCATTTTAGATGAAAAAGTATATGATTGTTTTATCTTATTTTTATTTTTTAATTACTTTGAGGTTGCATTTATTTTACTAATTTGTTACTTCTCTATTCTTGTTCATATATAGCTTATCTTGATTTGCTTATGGTGTGCACTTTTTTCTATGAATTTTCCGTTAGCTATGTTGTTGTTATTTGGTTATTATTACTCATTATTTTATTGTGTCATTATTATTTAGTTCTTTTCATATTATTTTATCTTATTCTGTTAGTTTCCTATAATTTTATGTTTAGAATTTATAAATTAAAATTGGCCAATAAAGAAATTACTATCGATTTCCAAGGCCTCCCATGTGTATAAGATGAGTTTTATTTTAAGTTATTATTTATTTCATTAGTTTTGATTCATATTAATCCATTACTAATACTTTTACTAAGTGTGTTTATAGGTACCAAAAGTGCTTTCCAAGGAAGCCATTCGAATGAAGTTCAAATAATTTTTTCTTAATTCATTATTATGTGTACTATTGACGTTAAAATAACACTAGGTCATTTCTCGTATTATTATTTATTTTATTATTTGTGTATATTAAATTCTTATATAATTATAAATTATACTGTCTCCTCAATTTGTAAAAATGAATTCAGTCGGGACCCACAAATGTTGATGTTGAAGAGTGCTAATACCTTTTCTTCTGAATCACTTGAACCCTTACCTAGAATCTATTCATTTTGTAGACTGATTTTGTTAATTAATTAATTTATTTCCTAGTATTCCTAAAATTAGGTGGAGAATTCTTAAATATTTTTCCTAAACTTCTTCTAAATTTAATTTAATTATGTAATACCCCGGATCCGAAAGAGGGTAAGCCAACATTTTTTAGAAGCTGCGGGAGCCAACCAACGGAGGCCAACCACGGTCATGGATGGGACCATAGACCATAGGCGTGGTTCATGGATGGAACTCTCCAATTAAAACCTGAAGGCCCGGGACCACGGCCTGTGGTTGGGGGTCCGTGGTTCACTAGCCCAAAAACCTATTTCTCACCACAAACGATGGTCGTGCCGAACGGACCGTCGTCCTGTCTACTGTCAAAGCATACTTGTGCAATGCATGAATAAGATCCCATAATTCCACCCATACTAAGTAAAGCTTCTTGAGTTACTATAATTCATAATTAATATTCTTTTTCCTACTATCATAAAGGGAGATTAGCCTTAACGACATAGACCCATGTGAGCTTACCATGGAATTCGGTGTGTACTTCACACCGAAAAGGGGTTGTCCTACTTGCCAAAGGTAGAACCATACTCTTAGTTTAAGTGGATCCACTAGTTAAATACCTATGTAGACACATAGTTTATTGGATAAGGTTTCCATCTCATGAGATACATACTTTGGGAACACATACTCAACTAAGGTAGAGGGAACCCATTTGGAAAGCTGGACTCAACTAGTGTAAAAGCTTTCATTAGGAAGCCGGACTAAACTATCGTATAATCTTCCATCTCATATTCATATCCACTCAGTGCTAAGCACTAATTCCCATAGATTACATATTAAGTCTAGTCTTAAGTTCATATTCATGGAAGAATGTCTTGACGCTCAATCCAACATAATTCATACTATAGCTCATAGATTCAATAGGTGAGAACAACCTTTCAACCTTAGAATCATCATATTGTGAGAAAACCTTTCACATCATATCATATTTATACATAAGTGTGTACATGAGGATAACCTCCAAAAACACAACAACTAGATCATGATTATATTCACTTTACTCTCAAAGGTTTCCTAAAGCATACACATAACCCTCATAATCATGCATAATTCTCATACTATGCCCTTCAAGGACCATAGATCATATTCAATCAACACATCTAGGATAACAACATTAGACATGGATAATAACATGATTCAACTAATTTAATTACAACAAGAATAATCTCATAATATTCATATTTCTACAATTCACCCACATCACAAGGTCATAAATTGAGAATATGTGAGTTTCGTGGATTCTTGGGATATTTCATTATAAACAATATTGAATCATCAATTCAATCATAATATCAAGTAATTAAATCAATAGAATCGTTTTTGAAAGAAATCCATGACTGGGAGTCAAATCCTAGCTTTTGGGGAATTTCTATTTTTGAAATTGGGGTTTTGAAGGGACTACATGGATGAATTCTATCCATGGATGAAGAGCTACCATACCTTAGCTATGAATTCCAATGAAATTGAGTAGAAAACCTTGCTCCTTCAACCCTAGCTTCACCTCCTTCTTCTTCTTTCTTGGAGTTCTAGAGAGGGAATTTTGGGGGAAAAGTTTTTTTTGATTTGGGATTTTGGAATTATTAGGAAGATGACTTAATTTGGTGACTTAAATACCTTATATAGTTAGTCTAATTTAGTGCAAAACGACATTAGTTAATATTAATAAGCACCATAAAACCCCATAATACCCCTAAGTATAACTGCCAAATGGCAGTTTCAGGCCTCACCTACGACCCCACGACCACGGTCCGTGGATTGACCCACGTGGCGTGCTGGTGAACCATGGGTGGATGTTCAGAGGCATGTTTTTTTGTAGGATTGACCCACGCCCATCAACCACGAGGCATGGCCTGACCCACGAAGTGTGGGTGCCCTCCATGGGTCACTGCCCAGGCAGCCTCTAAGGGTCTTCCTCAAGGATCCATGATTGGTCCTTGGGGGTCGTACCTTGATGTTCTAACATGAAACCTATATTTTTAGGTACAGGGATGTACATATATGACTCTAACCCTCATGTTAAGTTCTAGTTTAGCCTACTAATTTGCGTAGTGTTACACTAAATATGATAGCTGGCATAACATCATAAGAGCATAACAACATATTAGAAAGCATAATCTTCAACATAGACTTAATATAAGCATTAGTCAACATAAGGCATAATTCATAAACATAAGAGATACATCATGTTCATAACCCTAGTAAATCCTTAGATCTTCATAACATAAGAGAACTACTTCTCAAGTAACCTCAAAACATAGTTGTGCAATGCATGGATGAGACCCCATAATCCGAGCCACACTAAGTACGAATTTTAGGTCATCATAATCATACTTACCATCTTTGCATCTTATCCTTAGCTTAATTCTCATAGACAAGGGAACCTTCATCATTAGTCCAACATATCATGGAAGGCAACTAGACCAATAATCCAAGCTATGCATACAACATATAAGAGAACACTTCATAAGTAGCTTTAAGTTATACTTGTGAAATGCATGAATAAGATCCCATAATCCTACCCATACTAAGTACCGCTTTAGGATATCATACATAAATGATTACTATTCATCATTTCTAGACTACCAAGGAATTGCTATTATACTAGACCAAGCTAGAAAGGAATAGTCACCATATTGGGCTAAAACTGGCTACCATAGAAAAACACGATATCATGCAAGTCCAAGCTATACAAGGAAGGTTATTATTTCACCAACCAAGCTACCTATGAAATGGTTTGGCCTATCCAAGTCAAGCTACCATGCAATCATACTGTGATGCTAGTGAAAGCTACCCTTAGGGAGAGTATGACTTCTCAACCCAAGGCTACCATGAGATCTTCCACTAAAGCTACCATGAAATGGTTTTATCTTACCAAGTCAAGTTATACATGAAGGGGGTTTCATAACACAATTTGAAGCTAACATAACTAAACATGCTTTAATTCATTTTAGGTGAGCAAGCCTTTCAACCTAGAATCATTTTATGTCAGAAAAACCTTTCACATCATGTCATATTCATACATAGGTATATGTGTGAGAATATCCTTTCAGCAACACAACAACATAGCATGAACATAGACACTTTACTCTCAAAGTGTTTCTTAAGCATATACAAATCAACACATTAGCTTTACTCTCAAAGCCTTAGGAATAAACATGCCTCATTACAAGCCTTAGTCTCAAAGTTTTACTACTTACAATCCTCACATAGGCCTAGATCACAAGACATTCTAGTCACATGCTTCATTCTTAAGCAATTTTAGCCATATATCATCATAAAAGTCAAACCTTACTAGTCATGATCCATCATAAATACTTTTATATAATTCAATTCATTCTTACATTCTTTTACTCTCAAGCAATTATTACACATATCATCAACCCTAGAAGATTATCTCTAAATCCCCAATTTGACCTTTCAAGGCATAAACCACATTACTTCAATTTCATCAATTAGACTAGGGTTACATAGTAAATATGTAATTTCATCATAATAACATGATTCAATACTAATTTTATCACAAACAATCAATATCCACTCAATTGGATCCATATTCAACTTAACCCACAATATTGGAAGGAACCCTAACTTGAATTGGGGATTTTATCTTCACAATTTTGGAATAACTAGGGGACTCCATGGATGAATAAGCTAACATACCTTGATTATAAAGCCCTTCAAAGCTTGCAACAATGGATTCTTGACCTAGATTGATTCTCTTCTTCTTCTTCTTCTTCTTTCTAGAGAGAGGATTTTTTAGAGGGAATTGGGTTCTTTTTTTGGTGGGTTTTGATATAATGATTTGGAATGACTAAATTAAGGTTCTAAAGTCTTTATATAGGTGGTATAATTAAGGTTAAAATGACACCACTTAACCCCTAATTATTTCTGGAAAGTTCCATAATACCCTCACTTAACTGTCTCAAACATGACCACTGCCTCACCCACGAGACCACACCCATGGGCCGTGAGTGGACCCACAGTGTGTGCTGGTCATCCATGGGTGGTGGTATGAAACTCATATTTTGGGACCCTGACCCACGACCCCTCACCCACGAGTCGTGAGGCCCCCTACGAGTCGTGGGTCCCTTTTATGGGTGGACTGTTTTTGGCAGCTTTCTTGGGTAGTTTTCTAGGTCCTCCTCAAAGACCCTTGATTGGTCCTTAGGGAGTCGTACCTTGATGTTTAACCCCAAAACCCTTTATTCTAAGCACGGGAGGTTAAATTCACGACTCTAACCCTCACATCAAGCTCTAGTTTAGCCTACTAGTTTTCGGGGTGTTACAATATCATAACGTAAAGCATTAGAACAATAAGAGTAAAAATGAATTTCAAGTCCAAGATTTTCATAAGGGAAAGCGGAAGTCTATACTTGTCTCATTATAGCCATCTATTACAATACTTGAATAAAATAGGGTCACAACCCATACAACATAGTCCGAAAAGGAAATACAAGAAATGATGACTAAAAGATAATATCCGTCCTCGAATCTTGAGGAATCACCAACACGCTAGGAGAATAAGCAATCCAAGCTTCTAGCCACAATGATTAGCACCTTGAGAACTTGACCATACACTTGGGGAAAATGTAGGAAAAGAATGGGTTAGTACAAAAATGCACTAAGTATGATAGCCATGCATAAAAACATTGAAAACATGCTAAAATAGACATTTTAGTTGAATGCATGTAATTTGCTGAGTTTGAACATCATCTTGAAAATAGTGGAAAAGCATAAGTCATAAACATAGTCAGCACATGGATCATCATAAGATAAGAGGACCTACCAAAAGCACCCTTAAAGAATACTTGTGCAATGCATGAATAAGGCCCCATAATCCCACCCATGATAAGTAAAGCTTCTTGAGTAATGATAGTTCATAATTAATATTCTAGTTTTGGGAATAAGACTTAACCGACATAGACCATGTGAGCTTAACATGGAATCCGGTGACTCCCTCACCGAAAAGGGTTGCTCTACTTGCCTAAGGTAGAACCATACTCTTAGCTTAGGTGCATCTATTTAGCTAAGTAACCTACATGGGCACAATTTATGGGATAAGGAGATTGCTACTAGATACCTGGCCTCTACTAACTTGAGGACACCCATCTCAAGAGATTAATTCTAGAAACCCAGCCTCTACTAATGTGAGGGCTTCCATCTCATATCAATATCCACTCGGTGCTAAGCATTAATTCCCACAAAGTTCATATGAAGTCTTGACTTAAATTCACATTCATGGAAGAATTTCTGGACATTCAATCCAACATAACTCATAAGATAGCTCATTAGATCATGCGTGAGAATAACCTTCACTGTCCATGTCTACATATAGATTCAATAGGTGAGAAAGCCTTTCAACCTTAGAATCACTACATTTTGAAAAAATCTTTCACATCATATCATATTCATGCATAAGTATATGTATGAGAATAACCTTACAACAACACAACAACTAGATCATGATCATATACACTTTACTCTCAAAGTGTTCTTAAATCATATACTAAACTTCATAATTCATGCATTATATCATAATTTTCCCTTTCAAGGACCAAAGCGACTCCATGAATGTGTATTGAGCATGTTTTAGCTAGGATATGTTAGTTCCTCCTTGAAAATGAGTAGATATAGAATTTCATGCATTTTGGGTTTTTAGATTTAGTTCCTACTCCCTTGTGTTCCTTTGAGTATGTTTAGCTTGGAGTTGAAGTTTTCCTCCTTGGTTGTGTGCATTTAGATGTATTGCATGCATGATGGGATGCTAGTCTAGAGTCGTTCCCTTTAAGAAGTGTTGAGAATCGTCATTCGAGGATGAATGTTCCCAACTGGGAGATATTGTGATACCCTAGAAACTAGTAGACCAAACTAGAGCCTAAAGATAGGGTTCTAGAGTTTGATGTTGAGAGTTAGAGTCATAGATGAGACTTCTCGTACATAGAATGAGGGGTTTAGTGGTTAAAGATCAAGGTGCGTGTTAGACCCCGTAGCATAGAAGACCACCTAAGGTTTGATTGAGGGTTTCAAGGGTAAGTGCCAAGGCAAAGGGGAAAAGCCTAAGCCAAAGGCCAAGACTGCCCCAACCTTGGCCAAGCACTTCCCAAGGTCCACGACCACCTTCACGCGTGAAGGGGCTCGTGAAGACCCCTTAGATTTGTGGGAGGACAGGCCTTGGGGCCTAGCTACTGCCTAAGAGACCACAACAATCACCATAGATTGTAGTCTTGACCATGGATCGTGGGAGGTCTCGTGGTCATGCCTTAGTTTTTTTGAGGTCAAGACTCATTGGCCAAGCCACTTCCCAAGGGACCACGTACAGGACCACGGCTCGTGAGCCTAGTCGTGGTGTGTGACACCATGGCTGCCTAATGAGGGTCAAAATGGGAAATTCCTTTTTGATTAGTTTTAAGTGGGGGTAGTTTTATATGGATTTTATACACCTATATAAAGTATTTTAAGTCATTAACCACCCCAACTAAGTCATTAATTCAAAAACCCCAAAAGATCCCAAAATTCTTCCTCTCAAGTATTTCTCTCTCTAGAAAACCCAAGAAGAAGAAGAAGAAGAAGGAGAAGGAGAGAAGGAAGCTAGGTCGAAATCCCTCCATAGTAACAAGATTAGTAGGGCTTTGAATCAAGGTATGTTTATCTTATTCATCTATGGGTTCTCCCAAATATAGAGTCCCCTAGAATTTCCCCATATTTGTGAAGAAGAACCCCAATCTAAGTTAGAGTTTCTTCCAATGTGTGGGTTTAGTTGAGTATGATTCCAATTGGTTGGATAATACCTATTTATGATTAATTTAGTACTGATTCATGATATTATAATGAATTTATGTGAATTCCCTACTTAAACCTAGTCCAGTTGATGAATTTGAGTTATGTTGGTTTATGCCATGAGAGGATAAATTAAAGGTTCTAAGGTGATCTTCTAGAATATATGTTATGGATAAGTAATTAACAAGAATATAAGCATGTGAACATGAATTGATACTAGATTTATGAATGTATGATTGATCATGATTAGTAGTGATTGAATGTGGGACTATATGATGAATTGCAACTAGAACTGCTTAAAGAAGAAACTTGTGATTAGAATGTCTTGAAATCTAGATAAGTATGTAGAATGTGAAAGGTCTTCTCACATAGAATGATTCTAGGTTGAAAAGCTAATCACCTAAAATGAATCAAAGCACATTAGATTAGACTATCTTGAAGTAGTGGCATATGTTCCCTTCATGTATGGCTTGGCTTGGTAAGACAAGACCAAGGTTGGTAGCTTAGGATTGATGATCTATACTCTCCTAAGGGTAGCTTGACTTATCATTGTAAGATGCATGTCAAGGGTAGCTTGAGTTAGGAATTGTAATGGTAGCCTACGATTGAGGATTTATACTCTCCTATCGTTAACTTGAACTAGCATTCTTAGGATGCCTTCAAGGGTAGCATGTCTTGATTAGGCCAAGACCATTTCATGGTAGCTTAGGATTGAGGAAACATACTCTCCTAAGGGTAGCTTAGGATTGAGACATCGTACTCTCCTAAGGGTAGCTTATACTAGGATCTTAAGGTACTTGTAAAGGTAGCATGACTTAGTTGGTCTAAGACTTCTTCATGGTAGCTAGGATGGAACACTTGTACCCTTCCTAGAATATCTTGGACTTGCATGATAGTGTACATTCCAAGGTAGTTAGATTAGCATACTATAGTTATGTTAGTAAGATGATTAGCTTGGTCTAGCCTAATAGGGTGCTATTCTTTGGTAGTCTAGAATGATAAATAGAAATTATTTGAGTATGATAGCCTAAAGTAGTACTTAGTGTGGATAGTAGTATGGGATGCTATTCATACATTGCACAAGTATGACTTGAAGCTACTTATGATGTGTTCTCTTATGTAGTGTAGACTTAGCTTGGGTTGTTGCTATAGTTGTCGTCCATGACATGATTGACTTAAGGTGATAATTCCCTTGTCTATTTGAAGTAAGCTAAAGAATGAGACTAAGTGGATGGTAGACATAAATATGGCTACTTCAAGGTTATGCTTAGTGTGAATGGTATTATGGGATGCCCTTCATGCATTGCACAAGTGTGCCTTGAGGTTTCTTAGGAGTATAGTGCTCTTATGACAAGAAAACCTAAATCTTGACTATGAATGTGGACTATGCCCAAGAATGACCAAAAAGGGGTACTTAGCTTGGATGGTATTATGGGATTCCATTCATGCCTTGCACAAGTATGCTTTGAGGTGACTTGAGGAGTAGTTCTCATGTAATATGAAAGACTAAGGGTTGAAAAATGTTAGTATGAAGGTCTAAATAAAGACTATGCCATGAACATGATGTATCTCCTATGCTCATTAACTATGTCTTATGTTGACTTATGATTATGTGATGCTTATGTTGGAGATTATTTTATGACTATGTTATTATCTCTTATGATTTTGTCTTATGTTGACTAACCATTTTGAGATACTCTTATGATGTTGTGCTAGCTATCATACTTGGTACATTTTATACTAACGCATACTTTGCCTACATTCTAATCAAATGTATGGTTTCAGAGATTGAGTTCCTTTGGAGGCTACAAAAAGAGCTGAAGATTTGGTGAGTCCTCATAGCTTCGAAGACAAACCCATTATTTCCTTTATGTAATTTCTTTATGTTTTAGACTTTTGTATGGGCTGCGTCCCAAGAGTTGTATTCAAGAGTTTAATAGATAGTTTGAGACAAAAGTGTAGTAAACGCTTCCACTTGCTTTTATGAAAATGTTTTCGATTGTATGGATAAAAGTTTTAAATTTTCTGTACTTTTCTATTATCCTATGTTATGATATGCTAAGGGCTTGTATGAGACCCCTTCGGGGTCAAGTACGCCATGTTATAACTAGGGTACACCCTTGGGTCGTGACAATCTCACTACAATAACTACTCGGTGGTTAGCATAAATCCTACGAAGTATTTATTATGTCTTAACTTAACTCATGTCTCATGGAAGGAGGTCTCTTGGACAATCAATCCAAATAGTTCATTAGGATAGCTCTTTAGATCATGCGTGAGAAAACCTTTCACCGTCCATGATTACTTTTAATATTAGATTCAATTAGGTGAGAAAGCCTTTCTACCTTAGAATCTTCATTATGTGAGATAACCTTTCACATCATGTTCATATGTGTTTATGAGAATGTCCTTTCAACAACACAACAACAACATCATAATTATTGATACTTTACTCTCAAAGCATCTTAAAAGCATTTACATAGATTTTATAAAAACATGCATAATCTCATAGTTTTCCTTTTCAAGGCTCAAAACCTACTTTCATTCACCACATCTAGAATTCAAGCATTAGACATGGATTTCATCATAATTCATGTGATTCTATCACTTCATGTATTAATTCATAAAATTCCTCTTTCATCAACAAAGACCCACATCATAAGATCACAATTGACAAATATGGGAATTACATGGGTTCATGGTGGAATATCATAAAAACCATAGGAATTCATCAATTCATGCTTAATATAACTCAATTAAATCATGTAAATCAAGTTTGAAAGGAGCCCATGGTAATTGAAGAAAACTCTAACAATTGGGGGATTTCTACCTTTTTGAAATTGGAGATTTGAGGTAACTCCATGGATGAAAGGAATTCATGGATGAAAACTACCACACCTTACTATCAAAGACCAAAGAAATTGAAGTATGTAAGCTTGCTCTTTAACCCTAGCTTGAATATTCTTCTTCTTCTTCTTCTCCTTCTCCTTCCCCTTCCCCTTCCCTTCCCCCTCCCCCTCCTCCTCCTCCTCCTCCTCCTCATCCTCCTCCTCCTCCTCCTCCTCCTCCTCCTCCTCCTTCTCCTCCTCCTACTTATTCTTCTCCTTCTTTTTATTCTTCTTCTTCTTCTTCTTCTCCTTCTTCTCCTTCTTCTCCTTCTTCTTCTTATTCTTCTCCTTCTACTTCTTCTTCTCCTTCTTCTTGTCCTTCTGCTCCTTCTTGTCCTTCTTGTCCTTCTTCTCCTTGTTCTCCTTCTTGTTCTCCTTCTTGTTCTCCTTCTTGTTCTCCTTCTTGTTCTTCTTCTTCTTCTTCTTCTTCTTTTTTCTTCTTCTTCTTCTTCTTCTTCTTCTTCTTCTTCTTCTTCTTGTTCTTTCTAGAGAGAGAATGATTGGAGAGAAGAAATATTAGGGATGTCTTTTGGGTTTTGGAAAATATGACTTGAATATGTGAATTTTAGAGGTAAAAAGACTTATATAGGGGTGCTATACTTAGGGAAAACGACATAGCTTTAGTTTAATAAAAACCAGAAAAGACCAAATGTACAGTATACTGCCTCCCTTCACGAGGGGCTCCACGAGCCATGGTACCTACCACGAGTCGTGGTCCCTTTCGTGGTCACCAACCAGTGGCTAAGCCACCTTTCCCTTAACCCCTAAAATCTAAGGCAACTCCGCGACACCTCCCATGAGCCGTGGTGGACTTCACGAGCCATCAAGGCTATCATGGTCACGGTCTCCTCTTGGGGCAGTGTAGCCTAGATACTGCCTCAACTCCACGAGCCTTCCCATGATTCGTGGTCATCACCACGAGTCGTGAAGTGTCTCATGTGGAGGAGGCTATTTTGGGTAGCTTTAGCCTAGCCACTGCCAAGCCCACCACGAGCCACACCACGAGCCGTGGTGGTAGTCATGGGAAATGAGGCAGTGTCTGTAGGAGAGTGGATTTCCCTAGTCCTCTCCCTTGGCTCTTGCCCTCTTCCTTGGCTCTAACCCTCATACTTAGCCCTAGTTTAGTCTACTAGATTCTGCGGTGTTACAGAATGATACCATGAAAGGAAGTCCCACACTATCTAAGTGTGGCATCACGACCGGTTTCATGAGCCGTCTGGCTCTTAACGGGCCATTGTGACTCCCGTGAAGTTCCCCAACAAAGCAGTCCTACTTTGATTAGGTTTTGTTTTGAATAGACTATTTGAATTAATTAAGTTTAATTTTTGAAATATCTCGTCATTGTGTGAACGATAGACTACTTTCCATATTTTTTTTAACATTGGTTTTTGTTGATTAACTTCAGATTAAGACTTCAAGATTTTGATTTATTGTTTGAATATCAAAATTTTGTTGAATTTGCAATCTTCATAAGTGATTTCTTTTAATGTATTCGATATCTATTATTGTTTATTTTGTCAAAATCATGAGTGGCTAAATACTATAACTAGGGTTGTGGAAACCATGACGATAATCTAAGTGTGGATTCATAGAACAAGTAGAGTGCGATTGTTAGTTGCAAAATCTAATTCATGGCTTTCATTATTTGTTC
The DNA here is from genome assembly GCA_029582725.1 of Solanum chiquidenum. Classification (NCBI taxonomy): domain Eukaryota; kingdom Viridiplantae; phylum Streptophyta; class Magnoliopsida; order Solanales; family Solanaceae; genus Solanum; species Solanum chiquidenum. Next base: position 27,690 of record JAJOOS010002781.1, on the reverse strand, counting down.
TCTCTATTATGTGCACGAATTAGAACTTGCCTATATCTACCACTTGTTCGGGAGAAAAGTGGTAGTTAGGAAAAAGCAGAATTAATTTATTGATTTGGAGTAAAAATTAAAGTACGAGAGAAGAGAATATCACACCAAATATGCGAGGGTAAAACTTGACAACACTTTAAGACCGAGAGGAAATAGACTGAAAGTTATCTAATAAGACTGAAAAGTGTTAGATAAACCTAACTCGCTGGTAATTTGCAACGAAACAGTCAAATAGGAGCTTGTTAACGATTCATAACTAACTGATAAAGTCATGTGGAACACAATTCTGGTTTTATTCACCAACTATCACAACCTTAAATTTAATATCATGTTCTTAGTGTTAACTTGAACGTCACAACTCAACCCCATTTTATATTTCGTAATTGTTTTCCATAGGAAATAGTAATAACAACTGATTAAAAGCATCAATAAAATCTATTTATGTATGTAAATTCTCTGTGAGATCGACCTCAACTCTAGTTGAGTTCTATAAATTGACATCGACCGTTTGTACTTCTTAAGTGAAGTGTAAGTTTGGACGTATCAAAAGGTCGACGGTCTGTAGAAAGGGTTTCGTGGAAACTGCGTTAAGTATTGGGTTCTGATGTGAGGCGCAAAATTTATTTTCTTATCATTATTTGCCTCCCATTTTTTATTTGTATTTGCCTTTTTTAGCATGAATTTCTTGGATTGTTCTAAATAATTGTATTTTATTTGTAGGAATAAGTTGGTGTAAAGTTAAAAAAGCTTGGAGCTAAAACGAATTAAAGATGGATGGTTGAAGACGGAAATCAAGTAGGCAGCTCAATGGATTAAAATCAGTATAATAATATATAATATATTAAGTGCATAAGATTGAAAATTGCATGAATTGCGAATTGATGGCATATGCCACGTGTCACAACTAAAGGCAACAACAATAAAAGAATTGTTGAGGAGGCACAGTTCATGCGTACAACTGGAAAATCCAATTCCGTTTGGTTTTGAATTCCTAATTTGATTTGACTCAATAATTTTATTTAAGGTTTTATACATCTATAAATAGCGCATAGGAATAATTATTAGGGACATCAAAGAATGAAGATCAATCAGAGTGCATCAATTATAAAATTGTCAATACTTTTTAAGCTTCTTTTCTTTTCCTTCTTTTCTTAGACACTAGTAGTTAAAGGCCTTTTTTCTGGGGCTGTAGCTATGGGTAATTATTGAACATCGATTGTTTTGAATTAATCATTGGTTATCGCTTAAATTACTTTTGTATTCTTATTTTATTATTTCTTGATTGGCCATCATAGAAATAAATCTCTTGTCTACTCTTAAACTTGGGAGACGCTAAGGTAGAAAGACCAAAGGATACATAAATCTTGATCTTCCATTAAATTGAGTTGATTTGTGTTTAGGAGTGACGCCCAGATGAGCGCCTAGATTGGTTACGAAATATGATAAAATATAAATGCTCGCCAATTAGGAGTGCCTATCCCTGCTCAACGATGTAGCTACACAACTAATTGGCATTGGCAATTAGAGGTCGGGAGACCATGATCATAAAATCAACCCTGTAAATCATTAATTTGATAACCGTAGTTATTTCATGCATGAGATGTGATAAACGAAACCCTATACATGCTGCAACACTGGAATTTTCCAAATCACTGTAAGTAATTTTATTGTTTCATTCCTACATTCTTAGTATTTAAATAAAAATCAAACACTTTTGGCACTCTTAAATGAATAATTAGACTAGTATAATTTAGTAAAATAGTTAATCGACAAGTCCTTTGGGTTCGATAATTCAGTTCTTTTAAGAGCCATTATATTACTTGCGTGACCACGTACACTTGCGTGTGTGATTAGGAGCAACAAGTTTTTGGCGCTGTTGTCGGGGACTCAAAAATTAACTTTTCTTCAAGGTTATACTTTATTTTTTATTTGTTTATTTATCTTGATACATATTTTTTTGTACTAATTAATACTCTTTTTGGGATGAACGGGAATGAGGATTATTCATATGTGGTAAGACCTTGTCCTTATTGAAAATGAGCTCACTTTTGGCAACAATGTCATTATATTCCCGAGGGAGAATTATGTGCACCATCTTTATCCTGTAAATTTTGTAGTGGGTTGTGGGTCGGTTGTACCGTGTGTTGATACCCTACTCCAAAACCCTCTCATGATGATGCTAATAATCTTTGTTCCTTTGATAGTATGGAATATTGCAGGAAATTAATAGAGGAATACGAAGAGCGCCGTAGGAGAATCATATATGTGATGTCACACCTTATAGATAGGAAAATGAAGCACTTTCAAGATGTAAATATGTTTTTTTTTGCATACTCAGAATTTAAGCAATGAATTGAATGCAAAGGTTGTTGCATTTGACGCTGAACAATCCAATGATGTGTTTTATGATACTGAAAAGGCACTCAGAAGTCAAATTGAGGATCTAAAATGAAAGGAGATACAATGCAATCATACTTTTCTTGAAGATGCCACGTTTGAGAAGGAGTATAAAAGTGAGCATGTTGCATTTTGTGTAAGTTTTGAAGAGGGACGTATGGACCCCATTCAAATCACTTTTCAACGTTATGTTTAGATGCTGATGTGTCATTCGAGTCATCTGAACTAATGGAGAACTGTATAGATGAGGAACAAGTTCCCTACATCCTAAGATTTTCTAGTCCATGTAGACAACATGACATTCCTCACATAAGGGCTAAGAAGTGCAAGATGCGACATATATTATTTGGTTCCTTTATATTTATATCACTACCCCTTGAGAGGAGCAACAAAGTTGATGCAAAGTTAGTGGTACACTTTAGTTCAAAGTGGAAAGAAAAGTGGGGAACTTACTTGTGTCGTGCCGTGACGTTAAATTAGGCGCTTATTGGGAGGAAACCTAATTTATAGTGTAGTTTCTTATTTTTTTATTCTTTTAGTATCATTTATTTTTTTTGCAGGTTAGGGGAATTCTGAGTAATAAAAAATTTGAAGCAAACGAGCACGTTTGAGCTTAAGTGTGGGGTCCTTACGACCCTTGATGAAATTAGGAGAACATGCTACTAGCTAGGCCTAAAGGTCTCCGAGAGTTTTCCTAACCCTTGTTTTTAATTTTATTTTATGCTTTGAGGACATAACATATTTTTAAGTTTGGGGTAGAGGAGTGAGTTCCTAAATTTACTGTTTTATTGTGTCTTTAATTTTTTTAGGATGTGTTCCTTGACTTTTATTTTCGGTTCTTTTCCTGAGGATAGTCCCTTTGAACCGAATATCTTTTATTTCTTAGGAATAAGTTTTCTTTTAATTTTTTTTTGAGACAAAAGAAAAGACCCTTTTGAGTGGTGTGATATTTGCTATTTAGGCCTAATTTTTTTAGTAGTACTTTCTTGTGAATGCTTGATTGATAAGGAAATTGCAGACTCTTTGACACCTAAGCTCATGGTTGTGACTTTGTATATAGCTTATTTTATTTTGTAGTTTGTTATGATGTTGTCTCTTTTAGAAGTGGAATTGATCTATCTTGATTGATACTTGTGTCATGTGTGGTGAGATTTTCTTTATTCCATATTTTGCATCCTAGTCTAGAACTTGCCTTGCATGTTATTGAATCGAAATAAAAAATGGTTCTTTGTTTAGGAGATGATAATAAGCTTTTTTTATTTGTCTTGTAAATTTTAACCTTTTTAGATATTATATCACTAGTTAGCCCTTTTGAGCCTGTAGCCTTTTGTTGTTAGCCATATTTTCCCCTTAACTATTTTGTTGAATCCCTAGTTTTTGCACCTTGCTTCCTTGAGCATTATAGCATAGACTTATTCTAATTATTAATTTTAAAGAAAAAGAAATTATTGAGTGAAATAGGTAATCAATGATAGCTACAAAGTGATTAAAAAACCCTCTTTGAATGAATGTGATTGAAAAAAAAGGAGAAGAACAAAAGAATGTGACATGAAAAAAATCCTATAAAAAAAATTCTTTGACAAAAAATGTAATTGAAGCATTCTTGAGATGATGAGAATTACTTGTGAAATAATTGTTGAAGAGAAAACTGAAAATAAAGAGAAGAAATAATGGGTGAAAAAGTCTTAAAGTGCAAAGTGCTTAAGGAAGTGTAAGTTTTTATTATATAGTTTTCCTATTCGTCCCCTATCCTACATTACAACCCGTTAAAGTCCTATTTGATTCTATTCGAGCATGCATAATTAGTGGAGATGTACATAATGGGCAAGCCTATGGTTCTTTGTGCATACATGTGAATTTTATTTGTTCTTTGATGCTAAGTCCTTAATTTATATTCAATCTTTTGAATTGGGTGTGTGGACTATTTCTTCTTGTGAGGGCACTTGTTTCATGATGGATAGCTGATTTTATTAACTTTCTTTGATTGGGGTAGGGTAGCAAGCTTAACTTTGATGAGTTCAAAATTCTTCTTTGAGGTTAGGAGGTTAGAGGTTTGTTGTTTATTTGGATGTCTTGCATAATGAGCGGGAATTGTACTTGACATTTTGAAATTTGTATATGGCCTAATTGTTTTTGTCAACCAAAGTGATGACATTCCTAGTTTAATTTTTTTGAGATGAGCTTTAATGTTTGCTCGAGGACGAACAAAAGTTTAAGTGTGGGGTGTTGATGTGAGGCCAAAAATATATTTTCTTATCACTATTTTCCTCCCATTTTTATTCGTATTTTCCCTTTTTGAGCATGAATTTTATGGATTGTGCTAAATATGTGTATTTTATTTGTAGGAATAAATTGGTGTAAAGTTAAAGAAGTTTGGAGCTAAAATAAATTAAAGATGAAAGGTTGAAAAAGGAAATCAAGCAGGTAGCTTAATGGATTAAATTCAGTATAATAATATAATATATAAAGTGCATAAGATTTCAAATTGCATGAATTGCAAATTGAAGGCATATGCCACGTGTCACAACTGAAGGCAACAACAGTTAAAGAATTGTTGAGGCGGCACAGTTCACGCGTACAACTGGGAAATCCAATTCCGTTTGGTTTTGGGTTCCTAATTTGATTTGGACTCAATTATTTTATTTAGGGTTTTCTACCTCTATAAATATCCATGAGAATAATTATTAGGGACATCAAAGAAGGAAGATCAATAAGAGAGCATAAAGTATAAAGTTGTCAACACTTTTTAGGGTTCATTTCTTTTCCTTCTTTTCTTTGACATTAGTAGTTAAATGCCCTTGTTCTGGGGCTGTAGCTATGGGTAGTTGTTGAACATCAATTGTTTTGAATTAATGATTAGTTATCGCTTAAATTACTTTTGTATTCTTGTTTTAGAATTTCTTGACTAGCCATCATAGAGATAAATCTCTTGTCTACTCTTAAACTCGGGAGACACTAAGGTAATGATACAAAAAGCTTGATCTTCCATTAAATTGAGTTGATTTTTGTTTGGGAGTGACGCTCGAACGAACACCTAGCTTGGTTACGAAACATGATGAAATATAAATGCTCACCAACTTGGATGCCTATCCCCGCTCAACGATGTAGTTATACAGCTAATTGGAGTAGGCGATTAGAGGTCGGGAGACCATGATCATAAAATCAAACCTGTACATGAGTAATTTGATAACCATAGTTAATTCATGCATGAGATGTGATACATGAAACCCTATACATGTTGCAGCCTTGGAATTTTCCAAATCACTGTAAGTAATTTTATTATTTCATTCTTGCATTCTTAGTATTTAAATAAAAATCAAACACTTTTGGCACTCTTAAATAAATAATTAGACTTGTATAATTTAGTAAAATAGTTAATCGACAATTCCTTAGGGTTCAATAATCCAGTTCCATTAAGAGCCACTATATTACTTGCGCGTCCACGTACACTTGCATGTGCAATTGAGAGCAACAAGTTCCAATAATTGGTTCTACGGTCGACCAGTACGGCTCGTAGAAAGTCCTACAGACTTTAGGTCCAAACCACATGTCGGTCCGATAGTTTTTAATTAAGGATGTTTTGGTCTTTTCCTACCACCTAAATTCTAAACTATGTTGTTTTGACCATAAAATTATCCATATAACTGATTTAACCCGTCAAATTAAACCCATTCCCTCACATTCACTCAAGTCCCCAGATTCCCTTCATGTCCATCCCCTCCAATTTTCTCTCAAGCTCTAAGGTGAAAGCTAGGGTTTCAATCATCAAGTTCACAATATCAATCTCTTTGCTTAGGACTTTGATATCTAAGTATGATGGAATTCACCAATGGATCCCTTTCATCTTTTGGGTTCCAAAAGAAGTTCAATCTCCAATCAATTTCACCAAATATAATTAGTGTTTTATGTCAATATTCATCAGTACGTTTGATTATGATTCAATTGATGTTATTCCATATTATTATGCATGATTTTACATATTTACATGATTTATAATTGATTTCATATGGACTCATGCTTTATGCTTTGATTTCACTTATGAACAATGAATATAAATTTGGTAATGAATTTATGCATGTTTTATAAGGGAATAATTAGGATTTAAAAATGCTTTTAAGTTATGTATGAATGATTTATGAAAGGTTTTATCACAATTTGGAAGAAAATCATTATTTTAAATGCTTAGGAAGGTAAGTGTCTATGTGAACTACTTTATGAAGTCATGGGTTTGAAAGAAGCTACTCTTATACGACTTTATGCTTTGGATTGGTAATGTAATTATTGCAATCCCAAGGAGAGGTAACTAATACTGAGTTCTGGGAATCTATGTGGATGTTGAGCCAAGTTGTGACCAACCAAGCTGAGCAACAGAGAGAGATTAAAGATGATGTGGCTGATACGTCAAGTATTCGTGAGTCCTTAAAGATGAATCCTCCAAAATTCACCGGTTCAAGTGTCACTGAGGATCCAGAAAACTTTGTGGAAGAGCTACACAAGATTTTTGAGGTGATGCATGTTGTTGATTCTGAGCGAGTGGAACTAGCAGCATACCAACTGAAGGGTGTTACGAGAGTATGTGTTGATCAATGGAAGAAGAGTAGAGTTGAGGGTGCACCAATTGTGGGATGGGCTATGTTCGAAGAGGCCTTCATGGGGATTTTCATTCCCTGTGAGCTAATAGAGGCAAAGGTATGGGAATTCCTCACTCTTAAGCAGGAATCTATGAGTGTGCATGAGTACAACCTCAAGTTCACCCAACTTTCCCGCTATGCTCCAGAGATGGCTGCTGATAGGAGTAGGATGAGTTTGTTTGTTTCTAGGCTGTCTCGTCTGTGAAGCAAAGAGGGTAAGGCATCTATTTTGATATGAGACATGTACATAGAAAGACCTATGATCCATGTGCAGGAGGTTGAGAAATATAAGCTGAGAGATAGAGAAGACTTCTGTAACAAGAAATCTAAGACAACTGGAACGAGTTCAGACAACAGAAGAGTAATGCAAACCGGTCATCTTTTCAAAAAAATAAAAATAGACCTGCTCCATCGTCTGCTAGTGCACCTGCACCAAGGAATAAAGGTGAGTTCAAGAACAAGAATTATCAAAACTTCAAAGCTAGACCTTCTTAGTCTCAGGGTAGTGTGGCACAAGGAGGTAATGGGACTCCTACATGTGCTAAGTGTGGTAGGAACCACTCAGGAGTGTGTCGTGATGGCTCTACTGGTTGTTTCAAGTGTGGTCAAACTGGTCACTTCATGAGAGAGTGCCCAAAGAACAGGCAAGGAAATGGCAATGGGGGCAATAGAGCCCAATCTTCTTCAATTGCTATGCCAGACAGAGCTTCACCTAGAGGAGCTACTTCAGGGACATGCAGAGGAGAAAACCGTTTGTATGCTATCACCAGTCGCCAAGAGCAAGATAATTTTCTAGATATTATCAATGGTATGATCAAAGTCTTTACTTTTGATGTATATGGTTTGCTAGATCCATGAGCGAGTATCTTTTGTGACTCCTTATATTGCTATGAATTTTGATATTCTTCCTGAGTAATATCTTGATCCCTTCAGTGTTTCTACACCTGTTGGTGAGTCTATTCTAGCTGAGAGAGTTTATCGTGATTGTACCATTTCCGTTAATCACAAGGACACCATGGCTAACTTAGTCCAATTAGACAAGGTAGATTTTGATGTTATTCTAGGTATGGACTGGCTTCATGCCTATTATGCCTCAGTTGAATGTAGAACTCAAGTAGTTAAGTTCTAGTTTCCTAATGAGCCAGTTATAGAGTGGAGGAGTAGTTCAACAGTGCCTAAGGGTCATTTTATTTCGTACCTTAAGGTGAGAAAGTTAGTTTCCAAGGTGTGTATCTATCACTTAGTCCGAGTTAATGACTCTAGTATTAAGACACCACCTATTCAGTCAGTTCCAGTTGTCAGTGAGTTTCCAGAGGTCTTTCTAGATGATCTTCCCGGAGTCCCTCCTGAGAGAGAAATAATCTTCGGTATAGATATTCATCCCGATACTCGTCCAATCTCTATTCCTCCATATAGAATGGATCCAACCGAGTTGAAAGATCTTCTTCAGAAAGGCTTTATTCGACCAAGTGTCTCACCTTAGGACGCTCCAGTCCTTATTTGTGAGGAAGAAATATGGTTCTCTTAGGATGTGTATAAATTACCGTCATTTGAACATGGTTACTATCAAGAATAAGTATCCTCTTCCGAGGATAGATGATCTTTTCGATCAAATCCAAGGTGCCATTTGCTTTTATAAGGTAGACCTCTGATCAGGCTAACATCAGTTGAGAGTAAGAGAAAGTGACATCCCTAAGACAGCTTTCAGGACCCGCTATGGTCATTACGAGTTTCTGGTCATGCCATTTGGTTTGACTAATGCTCCTGCAGCGTTCATGGACCTTATGAATAGAGTGGTTAAGCCATATCTGGATATGTTTGTTATTGTGTTTATTGATGACATTCTAATCTATTTGAGGAATGAGAAAGATCATGCTAGTCATCTCAGAATAGTTGTTCAAACTCTCAAGGATAGAGAGTTGTATTCTAAGTTCTCTAAGTGTGAATTTTGGCTCGAGTCCGTGGCATTCTTAGGACATATTATTTCTGGTGATGGGATTCGAGTTGATACTCAAAAGATTGAGGAAGTGCAGAACTTGCCTAGACCCACATCTCCAACTGATATTAGGAGTTTCTTGAGATTGACTGGTTATTATAGAAGGTTTGTCGAGGGTTTCTCATCCATTTTATCCCCATTGACTAAGTTGACTTAGAAGACAACAAAGTTTCCTAAACATTGCCCTTTTATTTTACTGATTTACTATTTCTTAATATTTTAGTATTTTTGATGAAGAAAGTTCATATGACTTGTAATAACGCTTGTTGAAGTTTGTATTAGTTTAATTTTTATTGTAGTCTAAATTCATTTATTTTTGTTAATAATATTTCTTGTGATGTAGATATATGTTTTTGAATATCTTTTTCCAAAATTATTACACTTTTCAAAAGTTAGAAAATTGTCATGATTTGTGTTTTTGATGCTCAATAAAAAAGAATGACTTTATTTATCAATTCTACTTATATGATTTATATTATCATGAAGTTTGCTTCAAAATATTTATTTACTAATTTTTCAAAGGGTTGTGAGTTTTCGATGAGTTGTGACTTTTTGATGAGTTGTGACTTTTCCAAAGAGTTGTAACTTTTTCAATAAGTTGTGACTTTGCCGAAGGGATATGACTTCTCGGAAAGGTCAGGACTTTTAAGATAAGACACAAAATACACTTGTTCATACTACCCTTTGTTGACCATAAATAGAGGGTTTTCATTACATTTTTCAACCACAATTTTTTTAATCTTCTATTGTTCTTCTGCTTATTTTATTTCAAAAAAAATCGTGTAATTTATTGTCGTTGAGTGAGTTCAAAGTTCAGCGGAATATGAGGTACCACTATTCTGATGAAGTAAATTGTTCTATACTAATCAGAATATGAGGTACCACTTGAGTAAAATAATTCTGATGATATAATAATTATTGTTTTGCTTAGTATATACATTAGTATGTAGTTTTCCAATATATGAAGTTAACATGATGTAGTCTAAATTCATTTTTTTTTAACAATATCTCTTGTGATGTAGATATATGCTTCTGAATATCTTTTTCAAAAATTATTAAACTTCTCAAGAGTTGGAGAATTGTCACAATTTGTTATGTTGATGTTCAAGATAAAATAATGACTTTATTTATCAATGCTACTTATGTGATTTAGATTGTCAAGAAGTTTGGTTCAAAATTGTTATTACTATATAAACATTGCCCTTTTGGTTTACTGATTTACTATATTTTAATATTTAAGTATTTTTCGACGAAGAAAAGTTTATATGACTTGTAATAACGTCAGTTGAAGTTTGTAGTAGTTTAATTTTTATTGTAGTCTAAATTAATTTATTTTGTTAACAATTTCTCTTGTGATGTAGATAGATAAAATGGTCAAATGACCCACAACCTATTACCGGATTTCTAACTACACCTATTCTTTGTGGGAGTCCTATTACTCTCCTGAACTACTTTCAAATGGAATAAATAATCTCTTAAGTGGTGAGTTGGCATAGAGAGTGTATTTCACTCTCTTTGAGAGAGTGAGTTGCCTATTTTATTTTAATTTCCGTTTTTTTCTTTCTAATTTTCTTTTTTCTTTCTTTTTCTTTCTTCTTATTTATCTACACAACTATACCTTTTTCACCATTATCATTGTTGAAGATTTTTCAATGGATGCTTGATATAAAAATTATTAACAACTAATGTATTTCATGAATAAATAATTTTTCAATACACTTATTTAGAACATATCTAACTAATTAAATTTATTTTTAAATATCTACAAATTAACATTTCGCAACTTTATTTTGATTGTATTTGTTTTTCCTGTTGGATGCAAATAAAAATAGTGTTGTGGAGCACGTCTCTTGGTTTGTTCTATGTGTAACACCTCTGTCTTAGAAAGAGAAAATTTTAGAAAGAACAAAATTGGAAATAGCCAATTTGAGATTTGTGCAAGTCAGTCTTCAATTGTGAGTTTTGGGTCAATTTCAAATGACCATAACTTTCAGCACATGATGATTTAGGTGGCCTATGAGATATTAAAAGGAATATTTTTGAGTCATCTTTCCAACACCACCGAGTTTGTAAAATTCCAAGTTCGGATGAGGGAGATATTCCCGTTTGAATTCAGCCTGTCCGATTAAGGAAATTCATCCGAATTTAAGGAGGGGTATTTTTGTCTTTTCCTTACCCCACTAAGTCCTCACGTTTTGCTTACCCAAATAGGGTTCTAAACTGATTGAGATCAGTTTTCACAATTCGTAAACACGCGTAGGGTTTTAGAGAGAAGTTCAAGAGGAGAAAAAGGAGAAATTCAAGTGTTACATTCAAAATTCCTTCAATCTTCGTGGAATTTCACCAAGGACTTTATCCTTACAAGGTATGTAAGATTTCATAGTGATGGATTCGTTCACCCTCACTCCAATCATGAGTTTCTTGATTAAATTTCATCCATGAAAATCCATGTATTGATGTTCTTGATGAATTTCTTGAAGTTTCGTTCTTCATTCTTTTTAAATGGGGATTTGATGAGTTCTTGAGGCGACGGTTTTGAGTTTGAGGGTCGTTCTTGAGGATATGTGAGTAGATTTTTATTTACTTATGTTGGGTATACGAATCTAAGAGAGTTTGGAAGAAATCAATCTATTCTAGGTGAATTAGGGCCAAAAATCGAGAAGAAATATTCGTCGGAATTTTTTGGAAAAGGTCTGGGGGGCCACGCCTCTGATGCGCCAGCAAGACTGGCGTGGAGCATCAGAAGTGCCCCAGAAACCAGCCCCAGTAAGGGGAGACCTGGCGCGGTGCGCCACCCCTGCGCCACAAAGAGTCATGCCACCTTTCTTTTTCGTTCTAGTTCCGCATTTGTTCCTTTAAGTCGAACTTTCATTTCTTTCTTAATCCTAAGTATTTAAACCTTAATTAATCAGAGAGAGATCCTATATATCATGAATCATAACTCTTGAATTCACATTTCAAATTCAAGAAAAGATGAAGAGTCATGTTTTAGAGAACCTTTCGAGTCATTTTGAGAAGTTTTTGACAAACTTTTAAAACTTGTTTTATGACTTGAGTACTTGAGTATGAGGATGAGGAGATTTGAATTCAAGTTTTTAAAATAAATATAAGGGAACTAAGTATTCCCAAGAATAAATGTTGTTATATTTAAAATGAGAGGAAACTTTGATTTCCAAATGAGTTCTTGAGGATTTTTTAGCACTATCTCTTTTAAGAGAACCTTTTGAGTAATAATCATAAAGTTTGAGGACAAGGAAATGCTTTTAAATGGATGAGCATGAATTATATTATTTGGAGTAGTATTGAGCACCGATATGGGGACGAGTTCAGACAACTCAGAGTCCTCATAAACTATGTATGCCAACATGGGTAAAAAAGGTCATACTTTTTAGATGATTCCATATTGCTTTTAAATCATCGCTTAGTGGATCCACTTAATTGAGGATGTCCTATACTCTGGCAAGGTATAGGATATTTCTAGCAGCGTTGGTGAGACGATGTATCATCACATAGCTCATAGTGATGGTTGTCGGTTAGAGAATCTCCCAAATAAGAGTAAAAGAGTTATTATTGTATTTTTAAATATATTAAGTTATTATCTACTATTTTAAAAGCTTTATTTATAATGCGTCTTAATTGTTGCATTTATATTGAACTGAGTTGAGTATCTTCGAGTACCTTTGAGTAACCTTGAGTATCCTTGAGTTGAGTTGAGTTAAGTTGAGTTGAGATGAGGTGAGTATGTTCTTCCATTTTATCAGTTCAAGCCTATATATGTGCTTTAGAGTTCCCCTTGCATGCTCGTACATTCCATGTACTGACGCCATTTGGTATGTATCTTTCATGATGCAGATACAGGTAATCAAGGTCATCAATAGGCGATCCATTGATACAATTTGCAGTTCCAGAGTTGCTTTGGTGAGACTCCTTGCTTCTAGAGGATTCCAGTATTATTTTCAGTCGTATTAATATGTCATGGGTCTTGTCCCAACGTCTATCATAGTTATTAGAGGCTTCGTAGAAAATAGTAGTTGAATTTTGTTTTCCATTTCCTTAGTGATGTTTAAAGACTTGAGTTGAACAATTATGTTATTGAATATTTCAGACTTTATTGAGTTAAACTGATTTTTATTAATGATGTTGTTATGAGTTCAGTTACATTTGAGGTTCATTTATTGTTAAGTAATTTTTCCGCTAAGAGTTGAGTCAGGCCATGGGTTATCTTGGGTCCAGCAATGATTCCCGAGTGCTAGCCACGTCCATGGTGTATGCTTGGGGTATGGCAAACTTGGTATCAGACACAGAGTTCAAGAGTCCTAGAATGTGTATGAAACAGTGTCTATAGAGTCTTAGTTATCGGTGTGAAGGGCGCCACATCTATAATTCTGAGGTTGCAACATTTAGGAAATACCTCACTTCTTTCATACTCTTTTCGTGCGATAGAGTTCAACTCTATGAAGTTTGCCTTCTAATTCGTGTTTGCGGGTATCTTTCAGATTATGCCTCCACGAAGAGCTATTCTAGGTCGTCTTTCTAGAAGGAATGTTTATCCTCAGGATCAAGGGGTCCCCAATGCACTGGAAGTGCAATGCCATGGAGAGGTCACGAATACTAAGTTTTGGGTTGCTATTCAGATGTTGATTAAAGTGGTGACCAACCAAGCTGGGAAACAAAGAGGGGTTCGACATGATGTTGCTGATACATCTAGGATCCGTGAGTTCTTGAGGATGAATCCTCCAGACTTCACTAATTTAAGTGTCACCGAGGATCCAGAAAACATTCTGGAAGAATTGTAGAAAGTGTTTGAGGTGATGCATGTTGCAGATGCTGAGCGTGTGGAACTAGTTGCATACTAAGTCAAGGTTGTTCCTAGGATCTGGTACGACCAATGGTAGAAGAGTAAAGATGAATATGCGCCAATGGTGAGCTGGGTTGTGTTCGAAAGTGCCTCCATGGGGAGCTTCTTTTTCCGTGAGCTGAGAGAGGAAAATTTAAGATAATTCCTTAATCTTAACCAGGAATTCATGAGTGTGCATGAGTACAGCCTGAATTTCACTCAACTATCCCGTTATGCTCCGGAGATAGTTGCTGATATAAGGAGAAGGATGAGCTTATTTGTGTCTGGTTGTATCGTATGTCAAGCAAAGAGGGTTAAGCTACGACGTTGATAGGAGACAGGAACATATAAAGGCTTATGATCCATGTGCAGCTGGTTGAGAGAGAGAAGTTGAGAGATAGGGAAGAGTTTCGCAATAAAAAGTCTAAGACAACACGAAATGAGTCTGAGCAGTTAAAGAGTTGTAACATCTAGGAATCTAGTATTCTAAGATATGGGATAAGTAAGAGGTCAAGATCTAGAGATTTGAGCCCGGGCAACCTTCACGTGGACCTATACGGGCCGTGAAGAGCACCACGAGGCTTGGTTCTACTTGTGGTGGCGCACAGAAGCTAGCCAAGAGAGGCTCACCTTCCACGAGCACCAGGGCTCATAGTTGTGCTTGTGAAGGTGAGGCAGTGAGCTCCCAGGAGTCTGCCTAAATGGAGAACCTCCCACGAGCCACTAAAGGACTCGTGAAGGCCACTACGGTCCGTGGAGAGGGTCATGAAGGGAGTCGAGTTTAAGAGTGGCAAATCATAACCACTGGTCAAGGACCACGGCTACTACTACGGGCCGTAGTGCCCCTCGTGGAGGTGGTTCGGCAGATTTTAAGTTAGGGGCATATGGATCTTTTCTAGTTTTTATTAAATCAAAGCTATGTCGTTTTACCCAAGACTAGGACCCCTATAAAAGTGATTTTAACCCCAAAACTCATTCATTCAAGCATTGTCTCAAACTCACCAAAAGAAATTGAGTTTTCCTTTGTAAAATATTTCTCTATCTATAACTTAAAGAAGAAGAAATGGTTCAAGCTAAGATCAAGGTCAAGTCTCCATTCCTCAAGCAATTGTGGGCTTTGATAGTAAGGTATGCTAACTTTTCATCCATGGAGCCCCCCAGATTCCCAAATTGAAAAGTAGAAATTCCCCAATTTGAGTTACGATTTTCTTATAAAGTTGTGGGTTTTGATGAATGTTGATCCAAATGATTGTGTTGTGATTGTTTATGCATGAGTTGATAGGATTGCATGTTTTTAGGATGAATTTACATGTACCCATGTCTAACTCATGTCTAAAAAGATGAAATTGATGTAAATGAGTTTTATGCTATGAAAGGAGAAATTGTGGGTTTAGATGTATTCTTATAGGATTGATAATATACATTAGAATTGCTTTGAGATTGAAGCATATATGATGATTTATGATATTACTATCTTTGAGAGTGAAGCTTATGCATTAATTATTGATTGTTTATGTGATTGATTGTGGAAGGGAATTTCCTACATGATTTCCTTATGTATGTATGAATGTGAAAGGCTTTCTCACATCAAATTATTCTAGGTTGAAATGATTGCTCACCCAAAATGAATCTAAGTTAAAAGACTATGAAATTGATGAGGCTAGAGGTGATTACCCATGACCTCTAAATGAGAAGGATATGATACAATTACCCATATTCCTTAGAATAGAATAAGAGGCGATTGCCCTTATTACTTAAATTTGAACAAGAGGTAACTACCCATGTTCCTATAATGATGATTGGACATGGAGGCGAGTACCAGTGATACCTATAGAATGACATGGATGCGAGTACCCGTATCACATGATGTTGGACATGGAGGCGAGTACCCATGATCCTAAGAAAAAGGACTAGAGGCGACTACCCATGATCTTTTATAGTAAGGCTAGAGGCGAGTACCCATTAGCCTTTATAGTTAGGCAAATAAGTGAATCTCCATGTCTTTAAAAGTAATCAAGAATAATATGTGAAATGTTAAGATGAATGATTAGCTTGGATTTTTGCTTGAGCTGTCTTCCATGATATGTAAGACTAGAGGCAGATTACCCAAGACTTGACTAAGGATGAATTGAGGTTACTTCAAGAAGTACTCCTCCTATGTTATGATGATCTATTATGTACATTGATTATTCTTCTGACTTATGTTGTCCAACTCTTATGTTTATGTTTATGTTTATGCAAGCTGTTATATTTACATTCTTGTACTAACGCATACTCTTGCCTACAATTCTTGTCCAAATGTAGGGTTCGGCGATCTCGACTCTCATCCCCATGGTTAGGATCCATAGTAGAGGCAAGGTTGAGGATTGGTGAATCTTCATAGCATTCGAGGATTTGGCCACCATTTCCTTGTGTTCTTTTCATTTCTAGCTTTGAACATTGTTGTATGGGATGTGTACCAAGGATTCTATTGTTTTAGATGGATTTTGAGACAAGTGTATTAGACTTCCGCTTCATTTTATAAAACTTTGATTGTGTTGAAATTGTTTTAAATTCCCATCAATTTCTATTATCTTGTTTATGAAAGCTAAGTGGCTTATATTAGGCCTCTCGGGGTCTTGTATGCCATGTTATGTCTAGGGGGTACACTGGGTCGTGACAAGAGTAATGCAAATCGGTCATCTTTTCAACAAAAGCCAACTGGACCTATTCCATCATCTGCTAGTGCACCTGTACCAGAGAACAAAGGTGAGTTCATGAATCAAATTTTGCAGAACTTCAAAGCTAGACCTGCTTAGTCTCAAGGTAGTGTGGTAGAAGGGTCGAACTGGACTCTTGCATGTGCTAAGTGTGGTAGGAACTACCTAGAAGTGTTTCGTGATGGCTCCACTAGTTGTTTCAAGTGTGGTCAGACAGGTCACTTCATGAGAGAGTGCCCTAAGAACAGGCAGGGAAATGATAATGGGAGCAATAAAGCCCAATATTTTTCCGTGGCTCCGCCATACCAAGCTACACCTAGAGGAGCTACTTCAAGGATAGGCGGAGGAGCAAACCATCTGTATGCTATCACCAGTCGCGAAGATTAACAGAATTCACCTGATGTTGTCACTGGTATGATCAAAGTCTTTACTTTTGATGTATATTCATTGCTTGATCCAGGTGCGAGTCTATCTTTTTTGACTCCATATATTGCTATGAGATTTGATATCCTTCCCGAGTGACTTCTTGAACCCTTCAATGTTTCCACACCTGTTGGTGAGTCTATTCTAGTTGAGAGTGTTTATCATGGTTGTACCATTTCTGTCAATCACAAGGACACCATGGCTGAGTTAATCGAGTTAGATATGGTAGATTTTGATGTTATTCTAGGTATAGACTAGATTCATGCTTGTTATGCTTCGGTTGATTGTAGAACTCGAGTAGTTAAGTTACAGTTTCCTAATGAGCAAGTTATAGAGTGGAGTAGTAGTTCAGCAGTGCCCAAGGGCCATTTTATTTCGAAACTTAAGGCCAGAAATTTAGTTTCCTAGGGGTGAATCTATCACTTAGTCAGAGTTAATCACTCTAGTGTTGAGGCACCACTTATTCAGTCAGTTCCAATTATGAGTGAGTTTCCAGAGGTTTTTCCAGATGATCTTCCCGGAGTCCCTCCCGAGAGAGAAATCACTTTCGGTATAGATATTCTTTCTGATACTCGACCTATTTCTATTCCACCATATAGAATGGCTCCAGCTGAGTTAAAAGAGTTAAAAGAGCAACTAAAAGACCTTCTTGATAAAAGCTTCATTCGACCAAGTGTCTCACCTTGGGGAGCTCCGGTTTTATTTGTGAGGAAGAAAGATGGTTCTCATAGTATGTGTATTGATTACCCCCAATTGAACAAAGTTATTATAAAGAATAAGTATCCCCTTCCTAGAATTGATGATCTTTTCGATCAACTTCAGGGTGCCACTTGCTTTTGTATGATAGACCTCAGATCTGGCTATCATCAGTTGAGAGTAAGAGAAAGTGACATTCCAAAGACAGCATTCAGGACCCACTATGGTCATTATGAGTATCTAGTCATGTCTTTTGGTTTGCTTAATGCTCCTGCAACGTTCATGGATGTTCGGAACATAGTATTTAATCCTTATCTTAATATGTTTGTTATCGTATTCATTGATGACATTCTAGTTTATTCAAGGAATGAGGAGGATCATGCTAGTCATCTCAGAGTAGTTCGCCAAACTCATAGAGATAAAGAGTTGTATGCCAAATTTTCCAAGTGTGAGTTTTGCCTTGAGTCAGTAGCATTCTTAGGCCATATTTTTTCTGGTGAGGGGATTCGAGTTGACACTCAGAAGATTGAGGGAGTGCAAAACTGGCCCAGTCCCACATCTCCAACTGATATTAGGAGTTTCTTGTAATTGGCTGGTTATAATAGAAGGTTTGTCGAGGGGTTTTCATCTATTTCATCCCCGTTGACAAAGTTGACTCAGAAGACAATAAAGTTTCAATGGTCTGAAGCTTGTGAGAAAAGCTTTGAAGAATTGAAAACACGGTTGACTACTGCCCAATGTTGACTTTACCGGAGGGTACACAAAGATTTGTTGTGTATTGTGATGCGTCCAAAGTTGGTCTGGGTTGTGTATTGATGTAGACTGGAAAATTTATAGCTTATGCCTCAAGACAACTTAAGATTCACGAGAAGAATTACCCAACCCATGATCTAGAGTTGGTTGTTGTAGTGTTTGATTTGAAAATATGGCGTCACTATCTCTATGATGTTCATGTAGATGTGTTCACCAATCACAAGAGTCTTCAGTATGTACTCAAGGATTATGACATGAGTATTCTCTATCACCCAGGTAAGGCTAACGTTATTGTTGATGCCTTGAGCGGGTTATCTATAGGTTGTACTACCCATGTGGAGGAAGGAAAGAAAGAATTAGCCAGAGATGTGCACAGACTTGCATGATTGGGAGTTTGATTGTTAGATTCCAATGAAGGTGGAGTGGTGGTGATGAATGGGGATGAATCATTACTAGTTTCTGAAGTGAAAGAGAAACAAGACCAAGACCCTTTATTGCTTGAATTGAAAATAGATTTTCATAAGCAAAAAGTGATGGCTTTTGAATAAGGGGGAGATGGTGTATTGAGGTATCAAGGTAAATTGTGTGTACCAAAGGTGGATGAACTCCAAGAGAGGATCATGGAACAAGATCATAGTCCAGATGCTCTATCCATACTGATATCATAGAGATGTACCGTGACTTGAGAGAAGTATATTGGTGGAGTAGTATGAAAAGGTGTATTGCAGAGTTCATTGCTATGTGCCCAAATTGCCAACAAGTCAAGGTAGAGCACCAAAGGCATGGTGGTATGGATCAGAACATAGACCTTCCGAAATGGAAGTGGGAGATGATCAATGTGGATTTAATTACTGGCTTGCTACGGTCTCGCAGACAACATGATTCGATTTGGGTGACTGTAGATCGGATGACTAAGTCAGCCACTTCTTGCTAATAAAGACTACATTTTGGTAGAAGATTATGCCAAGTTATATATCCAAGAGATAGTCAGACTTCATGGAGCTCATGTGTCCATCATTTCAGATAGAGATGCGTAATTCACTACACAATTTGGGAAGTCCTTCCAGAAAGGTTTTGGTTCGAAGGTAAATTTGAAAGCGGCTTTCCATCCTCAGACTGATGGTCAAGCAGAGCGCACAATTCAAACTTTAGAGGATTTGTTGAGGGCGTGTGTGGTCGATTTCAAGTGTAATTGGGATGATCACTTATCTCTCATTGAGTTTTCTTACAACAACATTTATTACTCTAGTGTCCAAATGGCTACTTATGAGGCTCTTTATGGGAGAATATGTAGATTTCCTATTGGGTTGTTTGAGGTTGGTGAAGCTGGGTTGATAGGACCCGACTTGATTCATCAAGCTATGGAGAAAGTGAGGATCATTCAAGAAAGGTTAAAAATAGTGTAAAGTTGTCAGACATTCTATACCGAGGTTAGGAGAAGAGACTTGGAGTTTGAGGTGGACGATTGGGTTTATTTGAAGGTTTCACCTATGAAGGGTGTTATGAGGTTTGGCAAGAAAGGGAAACTTAGTCCCCTGTATATTGGTCCTTACAAGATATCCAAGTGAATTGGCAATGTAGCTTGTGAGTTGGAACTACCGTCAGAGCTAGAAGCAGTCCATCCGATATTCCACATTTCAATGTTGAAGAAGTGTATGGGCGATCCTTGACTTATTATACCTATTGAAAATATCGGTATTAAGGAAATCCTATCTTATGAGTAGGTACCCATTGAAATACTTGATCATCAGGTTCTCAAGTTGAGAACCAAGGAGGTAACATCAGTCAAGGTCTTATGGAGGAATCAATTCGTTGAGAAAGCTACTTGGGAGGCTGAGGAGGATATGAAGAAGAGATACCCACATCTCTTTTCTTCCGGAGGAATTCCAGACCAAGTTAATGATTTTTTGTAAAACACTCTTTAAATTGATATGCTATGTTGTGTTAAATTGCATATTGGATGTTTGAACTCGGTGTTAGATGTTGCCACCCTTAGTTCTAATTAGAGTGATCTCATTGGAGGACGAATCCTCCCAAGGGAGAGATATTGTAACACCTCGGTCTTAAAAAGAACAAATTTTAGAAAGAACTAAATTGGAAATATCAAATTTGAGATTTATGCAAGTTAGTCTTCAGTTGTAAGTTTTGGGTCAACTTCAAACGACAATAACTTTCAGTACATAATGATTTAGGTAGCCCATGGGATATCAAATGAACGATTTTTGAGTCTTCTATCCAACGCCACCGAGTTTCCTCAATTCCGAGTTCGGATGAGGGAGATATGCCCATTTGAATTCAGCCTGTCTGATTAAGGAAATTCATCCGAATTTAAGGAGGTGTATTTTCATATTTTCCTTACCCCACTAAGTTCACACGTTTTGTTAGCCAAATAGGGGTCTAAATTGATTTACATCAGTTTTCACAATTTCCAAACACACTTAGGGTTTTAGAGAGAAGTTCAAGAGGAGAAAAAGGAGAAGTTAAGCGTTCATTCAAGATTCTTGCGTTCTTCGAGGAATTTAGCCAAAGATTTGATCCTTACGAGGTATGTCATCTTTCATAGGGATGGGTTCCTTCACCCTCACGTCAATCATGAGTTTCTTGATTAAATTTCATCCATGAAAATAAATGTATTGATGTTCTTGATGAATTTCATGAAGTTTCGTTCTTCATTCTTTGTAAATAGGGATTTGATGAGTTCTTGAGGCAAGGGTTTTGAGTTTGACGGCCATTCTTGAGAAGATTTGAGTAGATTTTCATTTTCATATGTTGTTTATATGAATTTAATTGAGTTTGGAAGTAATCAATCGATTCTAGGTTAATTAGGGCCAAAAATTGAGAAGAAAAATTCATCAGAATTTTCTCGAAAAGGGCTGGGTGATTTAACGTTTCAAGCACACCTTATCCAATTCTAGGTGTGAGTGATCATTAATCAGTATAAAATCCAATAAAGAGTTAGGGTGAAACCCATAGAGAGTGGTACGTGTCTAAGATTCAATTAGGAAGTACAAATGTGATTTAAACGGTTATAGGAATACAATTTATCGAAAACATACAAATAAATCTAAATGGGTGAAAGCAAATGTCATATGGGGGGTTTGATTTTGCAATGAATAGCTGAAACAACAATGAAAACAAGGGAAAATAACAATATAGAGAGGATTTCTTGGGATGTGATCGATTATAGGCTAATTATGTTGTATGGGTGTTTGAAATCAAACGATGATTTGCCAAAACATTGTGGGTAGACTGGACTTTAAGTGCAACTGTTTTCTCTCGAACAACTATTACTGTTCAGGTGATTTCTTTCAGAAATCAACAAGCTTAACAAGATAACCAGCCCATAACCTTAATACATCCACTCTCTCTCGCTAGATGGGTAGGATTGGATTGGATTTAAGATTCACTCTCTCGAGCTGAACCCATATTAACCCAATACCCACAAATCATTAATCAAAAGCTTTGATCCTAAAACCTCTTTCTCAAGCAAGCTAAGAACTCAAAATTAGAATTGCATTTGCAACTACAATTTATAGATTAAAACTCAACTAATGATTGAACCCACCTTAATACAACAATTTCATCATAAAAAAACAATACCAATACAATAATTAGACAACTAAACAGATGATTACACCCCAAGAATTGGGGTTTTAGCTACACATCATAAAAACAGAGAAACGGTTACCAAATGCATTAGACATGATATGGGTAAGAGTCTCCAAGCCTTTACAACGATTTCCAATAATGAAATTCAAAGACCCACTTTCCAATTCCTCCAAAATTATACAATTCAAACTCAAAAAATCAAGAGAAAACTCTAAGTCTAGAATGGGAATTGTAATATCTCGGAGATCACTCCCAAAAATTACATTTAAAATCCAATTTATATTTGCCCCAAATTTGGCCTAAAAATCCATCAAGCGAGATAAGTCGGGCTCGCCGAATGGTTCGGCGATCCGCCCTTTGCTCTCTTCCATCACCATTTTACATTGGTTCTTAGAATCCCCAAGTCCTGTAACTTTGAGAGATCCATTTTGTCATCGCGGAACAGATAGGCAATTCGCCGACTGGCCATTTCTGTCGCTGACTTGGTTTCTTTCCTCAGGGCTGGCACACCAAACCTTTAGGCAGTCTGAAGAGCCACTAGGTGATTCGCCGAGTGGTCTTGGCAATCACCAAGATCGCTTTACTTCACTTCTTCAGCTTGTTATGCTCCGTTTTGCTTGTTAGTGTCCTTACCTTTCTTATTAGCTCACATACCAGAAAATCAAGGCTTTAACTTTAATTTATAGCACAAATTAGGCATTTGAGGACACTAAAACTATCAAAATAAATCCCTAAATGAGTCGAAATCTCAGACTCATCAACATCACCAACTTATACTTTTGCTTGTCCTCAAGTAAAACTCAAGATCAACAGTTCAATTAGGATGTCTCAAGTAGTGCTGCATAAGACAGAACATGAATGCATAGAAAAAGTTCAATCTACACATACAATGCTCAATTGTGCACTCAAAGATTCAAATTGTGACTTACCATTGTCAAAGATGCTCAAGTTCACAATACTTGCCTCAAATGAAAGTTCAAGCTCAACAAATGTACTCAAATTCCCTCACAACAAAGATGATTCCATATTCACACAAAATTTCTCAACAATTTAGAGTCCCGGAGTCACATACAACTCTCACACTCACAAAGATGAACACATGCATGACTTCACCCATAGGATTACCTTTATTTTCCAATCAACATTCGATTCAGCTCACTAATGATCACAAAGTTCTTTTTAAGAGTTGTAACGGGGCAGAGTGCAAAGGTATGGTCATTTAGGCTTAGTGGTTTCTTCCTTCATGAAGTATGGCCTGAAACTCACTTTTTCTCCATCTCTTTCACATTCAAACATGTTCAAACTCCACCCATTATTCAACTAGACAAGAATCACCGGATACCCCATTTTTTTATATGATTACACACTTTATTTCACAATTATTGCCCTTTTCAGTCTTTTACTTATCTTTCTTCTTTTCTTCTTTCTTTTTTTTATATGGAGGGGTTCCATCTTTTTCAAAACAGTCCATAAAAAGGGGAAGTTATTAACACTTCTTAACCTTCCTTCTTTTTCACCACACCCCCAACTTAGGCTTTTGTCCTAAGTTGGCTATTCAAACATACCAATACTTCATGAAGGTTATAGGTGTTGGGATAAGGAGGTCAAACTTGCTCAAGTTTCTTCCAAGAAAAGGATAGGCTCAAAAGGTGCCAAGCTAGGCTCACACATCTCACAAGGATGAGCACAAAAGTGGTATATTGTCAAATTTGGCTCACTCTTCAAAATCCTTGTTAAGATCATTTCAGTTGCTCACTTCACTCCATCAATCGGACTAACGGGGAAAGTTCTAGGTGTCATCAAATACAATGTTCAAGAGGACCTCACAACACAAGGCATTGGTACCAATATCAAACAAGACTCCACACTTTCTAGGTAGCGTGCAATGCTCATCACAAGAGTTTCATCAATAATCGGCAAGTCACAACGAGATGCTAAAACTTCACATATTGCCTATGTAACTTAGTTTTCCTCATCGTAACATCACATTCATTTTTTTCATTAAGAGCACTATCCAAGTCATCGGTATCGACCACAACCGACACTCAAATTTATACAAGAACAACCACAATCACACACACAGGAGGTGGCAAATTTTTTTAAAATTTTGTTCAAAACCATTTTTACTCAAGTCAAGTTGCTTTGGCAAGATAGATCAGGCTCGCCGAAATTACCAAAGAAAAATTTTACAAACTCAAGAAAGGTCGGTAAGTTTCAGGGCCATTCGGTTCATCGCCAACACCATTCGGCGGACTAGAAGTGGTCCACTGAAAATTACAGTGTATTTTAAAGGTTAGGGGCGCATAAGGGTGATTAAGAAGGACTTTCGGCGAGCTCAGGATTATCACCAAAAATTAAAGACTCAAACTTTACCAATTTAATGAAATTAAGGGTGATCTGTGGAGGATTTGGTGAATCGCCGAACCATTCGGTGAGCTCGACCGAGCTCGCCAAATCGCCCTTCATGCCAGTATTCAACCCCTATCATCAAGATCAATCCCGCAACTCCCGAATTCAAAATTAAACACATACATTATGAAATTAAATTTAGACCCATGCTACCCATGCCCTCAGGGTATTCAGACTTCCCCTGATTTGGCCAAAATTGACCATTTGACAACTTTTGCCCTTACGAATGATGTCTAATGCTCCATCATTGGGTAAATTACATCATTTAGCACAATTTGAGGTTACTTAGACTTCACCCCACTAGACCTAATACATTAAAACCGCAACCCAACAATTTAGACTCCATTTTACAAGCAAGAACATGGGAGTCGATCAATGTAAGGCAATTAGGCACATATTTAAACAAATTATGGGCCATCCAACACTTACATGCAATTAAAACAAATTACCCACCAACAATCAACATCAATAAACCTATTTCATTCGATTTGAACTACACATTTCAAGTACGGGGTTCGGAAAACCAATATTTTTGCTGAAATTTCGATTTGTAAAGCTAGGCGGCAAAGTTCCACAATCTGAACAACAAATTCAACGACAGTAAAAACAAGGAAAATAGGCATGATCTAAAGTGAGGGTGAAAGTACGGGGGTTAAAAGTTGGAGAAGATGAAGGATTTTGAAATTTTAAATTGTTTGGCCTTTAAAACCTTTCAGTTCGCGCTCCCTTCGGCGGAGTAAGTCATGCTTGCTGAACCACTCGGTAATTCACTGAGTGGTATTTTACCTCACCGAATTTTACAGGATTCTCAGCAATTTAGGGGTTCAAACGACGGACAAAGTCGGACTCACCGACCTGTTTGGTGATTCGCCAATTGAGCATGTAGCCCGCCAAGTTTTACACAGTTCCTCTTCAAGCTTGGTAATTCTAATTGCGGTGCAAGCCAAGGCTCGCCGATCTGTTCGTCGTGTCACTGACTGAACTTTGGCTCGCCAAACTACTGATTTTCCAACACTTTTAACTTTTCAACCTGCACAATCAATACCTGTTATTCAAACTCAAAAACTAAAGTAGTAAAACCTTGGGTTGCCTCCCAAGAAGCATGTTAGTTAACGTCGTGGCACGATGAAAATAACAATTTACGGATCATTCTTCGCGTTTGCCAAGGGATCACTTGGTAGGCCCCATTTTGGCTTTGGATTCAAATGAGAAGAAATTTGATCCATTTGGGTCTCCAACTACTTGATTGACATGAAATGAGAGGTGATTGTTCGATTAAGTGTAGAGACGTCCTCCTTCATATCTTTCAACAATTTGTCCAACCCTTCAACTTTGTTGAGAATACGTGAGAGCATATCTTTCGTACCGACTTTTCAGACTCCTTGGGCTTTTGTCACTTATGGGATGGGACGTACATGTCCTTGTCACCCTCTCTCTCCTTCCAAGTGGTATTACGATCACGACAATTTTTGTCACGGTCTCTCCAGCCCTCAAATCTGTTCCAACCTTGATTTCCACCCGGCCTTGGGTAGTGTGGGTGAAATCCTCCTCCTTGATTAGCAAGGAAGTTCACTTCCTCATTGTACAACGCTTCAAAATGTGCTTCATCGGGGTTTACTCCACCGACACCCACATCATTAACACTCTTTGCACCACTATCCATGACATTTTTGGCCAAGATATCCAACTGGGTCATCATTTTAGCCTTGTTTTGGTCTCTCTCTTGATTTTTTTTCAATCTGCTCTTTTGTCATTCTAAATGTGAGAGAAGACACTTGATCTTCACCAGTGTGCCATGCCCTATTGATCTTGGTCATGCAATCAAGGAGTTGAGACGCTACTTCATAGGGCTATTGCATTATACCACCAGGAGAAAGTTGATCAGCCACTCCTTTGTTCACCGAATCAAGACT
The DNA here is from genome assembly GCA_029582725.1 of Solanum chiquidenum. Classification (NCBI taxonomy): domain Eukaryota; kingdom Viridiplantae; phylum Streptophyta; class Magnoliopsida; order Solanales; family Solanaceae; genus Solanum; species Solanum chiquidenum. Next base: position 1,297 of record JAJOOS010002781.1, on the reverse strand, counting down.
CCTATATAGGTATTGCAGCAACACACTATTTAGGAGTCCATGAGTTAGGTATTGAAGCTCCAGCTTCTTAAATCTAAGTCACATCTTGTGGATTGGTTCACTTTCCAAGCGTTTGAAACCTTAGATGCCATCTCTTAAAGTCATCATCTTTGATGGGGGAAAGAATCTCACTTGGAATGTTGTGGTAAGCACATCCCAAGAGGTGATGGGGTCCGTCGGTAACTCAGCCAACCATTTAGTAGCTTCATCCATCAAAGAGAATAGAAATAACCTGAGGCGGACTGATTCTTGTGATATGCTCTTAAATGAGAACGGACCACAGACATGCACAAAGTTCATAATAAGCTCATGGGGATCTTCATGAGCCATACCTAGAAATAATCCTTTCAGTTGTAGGAGTTGAAGCATTGCGCTACTGATATGGAAAAAAACGTTCCCTTCAGCCGGAGGTAGATGAATTGTACCAACCCAGCCCAATTGAATTGGGTCATTTACATCGTTCAGGTTTCCGACATCCTCTTGATGGCCCACTTGACTACTATTACTCTTGTTTAGACTCATCTCTTCCTCTATTCAATACAAGTATCACAAAACAAAACTATAGTAAGTCGATTCAACTACAACCAAAAAGATCACAATTCAACTTCAATAAAAGAATTTCAAACAACACCACTCCCCGGCAATGGTGCTATTTTGATTTAACGTTTCAAGCACACCTCATACAATTCTAGGTGTAAATGATCGTTAATCAGTATAAAACCCAACGAAAAGTTGGAGTCGAACCCACAGGGAGTGGTACATGTCTAAGATTCAATTAGGAAGTGCAAACGTGATTTAAATGGTTATAGGAATAAAATTTATAGAAAACATTGATACGCTCAAATTATACATCTTTTCAGAAGCAGAAGCGATCATTATCAATTAAAGAACCCAAATTGTAGGTTGGGGTCGATCCCACTAGGAAAATGGTTTAGATTTAACTTTAACAGACAATTATATTCGTTTAGTCAAATTACTTCCAGAAACAAGTAATTAAAGGGGGGGGATTTGTGAAACAACTTGTAAACATTTAGTAAGTAATCAGTAAACAAAAGTCAATTTTTGTTGTTATCAAGATGAGAGAATTAACTAGGGTATACGTGTTCCCCACAAGCTCATAACGCAGTAATCCTAGTAATAGCAATCCTTTCCTAGTGTACTACATGCAAAGTGGTAAGTTAGGTATCTCTAAATCCTTGGTCCGGCATCTAGAGAATTTCACCCCGCACCTTGGTCCGGCTACGTGTGTATAATTTAC